>UESW01003177.1:0-37024 GCA_900491605.1 Calamus simplicifolius | reverse complement strand
TGAATGAATATTCTCATTCTAGCTTTTCAATATGAATAGTTGGTTCCATTAAATAAGGGAGGTCGATTCGTAGAATGACCTTCAGCAAAACATGAACCACTTTGTGTTGCCATAAGGATCTTTAGCCCTTGATCGTGAGATCAAATTCTAACTGAGCACTTACTCTGATACCAATTGTTGGCCCAGATGGCAACCCAAGGGGGGGGGGGGTGAATTGGGTTCTTAAAAATTTAAGACTTTTTAGATGTTTTAAACAGATTTGCTTAAGATGTGCAAGTGAGTGAAATTAACTAAGAAGCAATGCACAAGCAATTAATAAAGAGAGATAGAGAGAGAGAGAAAATATAGCACGGCAAACACAAGATAATTTTATAGTGGTTCGATGCAACCAACACCTACGTCCACTCCCAAGATTCACTTGGGTCCACACTATAATCTCCTCAGATTACAGTTGAGTTGTTTTTCAAGCTCACAACTCAAACTTGTTGTTTTACCGGGTGCACAACGAACCCAGCTGGTTTTACTCAGGCTTACCAACATAAAACCCTACACGTTGTTTTTCACGGGCTCACAACTAACCCAACACAAGCACTCCGGCTTGCAACGAGGTATATCAACCTCCACTGATTCAATCCACTGATTGAATCAGCAACGAATCAAAATATTCAAAGTTTAAGTATTGAACAGCTCCCTTTGAGCAAATATACAAATTAAGTATAAAAGAATAAAAGGTTAGAAAAGCCTGATAAGATAGCAGATGGATGTGGCTTTGGCTTTCTTCCTTCTCCTCTTTAACTCCTCTTGAAGTGTCGAATCAGGCCTCAGCAAGATCCTTGACCGTTTGAAAACTTTGGAGTTGGGATGAAGCTTTTTCTCCTTTTGTTGAATGTAGAAAATCCTTCGATTTGATCTTTGAAAAGCTCTTGGATTTTCTTTTGACTTTTGTGGATTGAAGATCTGGAGCAGACGAAACTTTCTCTTTGATTTCACTCCTTTTGAATCACTCTACTTTGAGCTAGAAGATTTTTTCAATATGCTCTGTTTTTCCCTCTTTTTGAAAGATATTCTTTTCTCTCTTTTTGATATTCAAAATCCTCGTGTGATATGAAAAGAGCTCCTCTATTTATAGATTCTGTAAAAATATATCCGTTAGAGACAAGGAAAAATAGCCGTTATTCAAAAATCTTACCGTTGGAGTGACGTGTCATCGTGAAAAAATATCGTCCAGATTTGCTGGAGTCGACTCATGCTTTTCCTGAGTCGGCTCGAGCTCGTCTTACCAAATATAGAAATGTTTATAAAGGTTAGGGGTCGACTCGCCAAATAAAGTGTCGACTCCTGATAGTCGGGAGTCGACTCGAGAAAGGCTTGGGGTCGACTCGCGAAGTGCTCAGAAAAACACTCTTCTGGTGTCTGAGCGGAGTCGACTCGCACAGTCAGGGAGTCGGCTCGACAGAATCAGGGGTCGACTCGACACAGATGCACATTTCTGTACACTGAGCGGAGTCGACTCTGAAACTCAGGAGTCGGCTCCGGAACGTATCAAAAATCAGAAACTTTTCTGATTGACATTAAAATCGTTCCAGATTCATTTTAATTCATTGTTTTGACTTGAATACAATAAAATAGACATTTAGAATTGATTCAAGAACTAATCCAAAAACTTATTGAATAAAACATGAATTATAACATTTCTTTTCGAAAGTTTAAATATTGAGCTTAAAGTCACTTTCAAAATTGATTAAAGTTAAACTTGAGCATGTTCATTGATAGTTCAAAATAAATTTGTTGCTCATTTACATAAACTCATTACATCCTTTAATAAACTCAATGGCTTTTAGTAATCATCAAAATCAAAAGGATTGGATCATATAATTTTTCTATAATCTTCCAACACTAACCACTGGCGAGGGGAGCCAGTCGCCAGGGAGCCCCGGGCTGGGGCAAAGGTGACAAATAAGCGGGGAGGCGAGCCGGGGAGCTCATCCCATCAACCGGCGCATCACCCGACCCACTCCCAAGTCGAAGGTCCATAGGAGGGACTGACGGAGGTGGTCACCACACCCAGCTCGATGGCAGATGCCGCACAAGCTGCGCGCCTACTGTCAGGAGTTCAGACCGCCGAGTCTGAGGAGGCGATGCGGGGAATGGGTCACTCCGCACTCCTGGACATGATAATGGTTGTCGTTGTCCAGGTAATATTTAAGCTTTCTTCATTTCTTTTGATGTTTCCACTTCCTATGGTTAACATGCTCCCTTTGCTACAGATGGCCAACGGTGCAATTGGCCTTTGCAAGGCATTGGTCCACTCCTCGGACACGCTTGTCAAGGCCATGGCACGGGTCGACAAATACAAGAAAGAGAGCATGGTGTAGTCCTAAAGCCTTGCTCGTCTTCATCAAGAGGCCTCAGTCCGGAAGGAGAGTCTAGCCGGCCGACTAAGGGAGGTGGAGAGCCGGGCCTCCACAGCTGAGGCCGACTCGGGGGCACCGCCGTGCTGGGGCCGAGTGGTGTCCCATTAGCCACGATGCCAGCGAGCTCCTTTTGAACCACCTCGGGGGTTTGTGTGCTGCCTGAGTGGTGACTCGACTGGGTACGAAGCTGTTAGGGTCTTAACCGACTCGAGGGCACCGCCATGCCGGGGCCGAGTGGTGTCTCATTAGCCGCGATGCCAGCGAGCTCCTTTTGAACCACCTCGGGGGTTTGTGTACCGCCCGAGTGGCGACTCGACTGAGTACGGAGCTGCTTGGGTCTTAATCGACTCGGGGGCACCGCCATGCCGAGGCCGAGTGGTGTCCCATTAGCCGCGATGCCAGCGAGCTCCTTTTGCGAGATCTGGTCCTTGGATACAGGGGAGAGTAGGCTGTGATGTCGAAAGGGACCCCTTTATTGCTCGTACTCTAGGAGAATACATCATTGATAATATTGGTGGAGGTTATCCGTATTCCAGGTACGTGGAATAGGTCGCCCATCGAGCTCTTCTAGTTTGTATGCCCCCCGATGAAGTGTCTCGGCGACGCGATAAGGACCCTCCCAATTGGGGGATAGCTTGCCCCCCTATGTAGGCTTGGATACCTCAACCTTCCTCAAAACCAAGTCTCTGCGGTGAAAGACCTTGGGATAAACTCGAGCATTGTAGTACTTGGCCGCTCGCTGACGGAAGGTCGCCATGCGCAGCCTGGCCCAGTCATGTGCTTCGTCGATGAAGTCTAGATTAGCCCATATCAGTGCGGAGTTATTTTTCTTGTTGAAGGACTCCACGTGCGGACTGGGCAGTCCGATCTCAACGGGAATGATGGCTTCAGATCCGAAGACGAGACTGAAGGGAGTCTTGCCCATCGGGGCCCTGGGGGTCGTGTGGTAAGCCCATATCACACTAGGGAGTTCCTCCACCCATCGACCCTCGGACCCATCCAGCCGGGTCCTGAGCCCTCTAAGGATGGTGCGGTTCATGACCTCAGCCTCTCTGTTGGTCTGGGGGTGGTCGACAGAGGTGAATCGGTGATGAATGCCTAGCTCGTCACAGAAAGCCTTAAATGCTTCATTGTTGAATTGGCGGCCATTGTCTGTGACGAGGGTATGAGGTAGGCCAAAACGGCATATGATCGACTTTGAAAAGAAGGCTTTGACCTTACTCTCGGTGATCTTAGCCAATGCCTCAACCTTGACCCATTTGGTGAAGTAGTCGATGGCGACTAGCAAGAATCTCCGCTGTCCTGAAGTTGGAGGGAATGGCCTGAGGTTATCCATTCCCTATTGAGCGAAAGGCCAGGGAGCCGAGAGCAGGTTCAGCGGGGTGGACGGTTGATGCTAGATGTGCACGTGGGGCTGACAACCATCGCACTTTTGAACTAGCTTGGCCGCGTCCTCCCTCATAGTGAGCCAGAAGTATCCCTAACAGAGAGCCTTTTGGGCTAGGGACCTGCCCCCAAGATGATTTCCACAGATGCCTTCGTGAATTTCTCTGAGGATGTAGTCAGCATCGGCGGGTCCTACACACTTGAGCAGGGGGTAGGAGAACGACCTTCTGTATAGACGTCCATCCAGGAGGACGAATTTGGAGGCCCTCCACTTGAGTAGCTTGGCTTCGTTGCGATCGTCAAGGAGAGATAGCGGACATAGGCATCCATCCATGTGGGCTCTTAAGTGAGTGGGAGGACTTCCTCTTCGTCCTTTATGCTGGGCCTTTCTAAGTATTTGATGTAAGCATCCCTTGCCATGCCGTCGGCAGAGGTAGCCTGATGAGAAAGGATGTCGGCCTTGGCATTCTCACTCCGGGGAATGTAACTGATACTGAAGTAAGCTAACGGGGAGGTCAAGAGCCAAACCTTGCCCAAGTACTGAGTCATAATAGGGTCACGCGCCTCGTATTCTCTGTTGATTTACCCGGAGACAAGTTGCGAGTCTGTGAAAGCCCTGAGATGCCTTATCCCAAACTTCTGGGCTAGCCTTAATTCGGCCAGCAGGGCTTCGTACTCAGCTTGATTATTGGTGGCTTCGAATAGAAACTGTAGGGCACATTCCATCCTCTCTTTGCCCGGCCCATCGAGAATGAGGCTGGCACTGCTTCCCTGAGAGTTTGACGTATCGTCCACATGAAGGATCCAAGTTTCTCCATCGCCGCTTGGTTCAGGCTCGCGCTGTTCCTTGGTAACTTCCTCAGCCGCCTCATCCGCCCAAGTGCACTCAACCAGGAAGTCGGCTAAAACTTGGGACTTAGAGTGGTTGTGCTTGGAAGGAGAGGTCGAACTCTCCTAGCTTGATAGCCCATTTGGCGAGTCGGCCTGAGGTATCCGGACGGGATAGGATGGCTCGGAGGGGCTGGTCCGTGAGCACCACAATGGGATGGGCTTGAAAGTATGGGTGGAGACATCGGGCGGAGACTATCAGGGTGAAAATAACTTTCTCTGTCTTGGAGTACCTAACTTCTGCATCATGGAGGACCTTGCTCACATAATAGATGGGTCTCTGGGTCCCGCCAGTGTCAAGATGCACCAAGACCGAACTAACAGCCTCTGGAGAAGCGGCGAGGTAGAGGAAAAGGCTTTCCCCATCCCTTGGCTTGGACAGGAGCGACGGAGAGGATAGAAACACCTTCAACCCGTCGAAGGCTCTCTGGCAGTCATCTGTCCACTCAAAGCTGTTCATCTTTCGCAGGGCCTTGAAGAAGGGTAAACAGCTCTCGGCCGATTTGGAGAGGAAACGACTCAGAGCCGCCACTCTTCCCGTCAGTCGTTGCACTTCCTTCTTGCTGGACGGTGGCCTCATGTCAAGGATGGCGCTGATCTTCTCTGGGTTTGCCTCGATCCCCCGCTGGGTCACCATAAAACCCAAGAACTTGCCCGCTGTGACCCCGAAAGCACTCTTCTTGGGGTTCAGCTTAACTTGGAAATGACGGAGGTTGTTGAAGGTTTCCTCTAAGTCGAAGACATGATTGGAGGTGTGGGTGCTCTTTGTCAGCATGTCATCCACATAGACCTCCATATTCTAGCCTAGCTGATCTTGGAACACACTGTTCATCAACCTCTGGTAGGTTGCCCCCGCATTCTTGAGGCCAAAAGGCATCACTTTGTAGCAATAAATGCCTTTCTCCATCACAAAGGATGTGTGCTCCTTGTCATTGGGGTCCATTCTTATCTGATTATATCCGGAGAAGGCATCCATAAAACTGAGAAGCTCGTGCCCGGAGGTGGAATCCATCAGCTGATATATCCTTGGCAGGGAAAAACTGTCTTTTGGACACACCTTGTTAAGGTCGGTGAAGTCGATACAAATTCTCCAGCTCCCGCTTGCCTTTCGTACCATGACCACATTAGCCAACCAGTTAGGGTAATGTGCCTCCCGGATGTGGCCGGCACTGAGCAGCTTGTTGACTTCCTCATTGATAGCCTTTTATCAGTCGGGAGCAAAGCTTGTCTTCCTTTGGCAGATTGGATGGTGCTTTGCGTCAATGTTGAGCTTGTGGGTGATCACCTCTGGAGGGATATAGGGCATGTCAGATGCTGACCAAGCAAAAATGTCCGAGTTAGCCCGCAGGAAGGTTAAGAGGCGCTCCCGGTCCTCCGAGGGAAGGAGTCCACCGATACGCACAGTCCTCACCGGGTCGTCTCCAAGAGGGAAAGTTAGAAGGTGCTCGGCTAGTTCTCCTCCCTTGCTGGAATCTCTGGGATCAGGCACTTCTAAAGTTGATTCAGCTTCCAAAGGACTTGACGCCGTGTGATAACAAGGTAGGACTGGGCTGGTCTCGCCGTGCATCTCTCCGACTCCTTCACCAGTGGAGAACTGCACTAGTAAATGCCGGGTGGAGATAACTGCATCCAAAAGATTGAGGCCTAGATGCCCGAGAATGGCGTTGTACACCAAGGGGACACATACAACCAAGAACTTCATGATCACTGTGCTTTAGTGCGGTGGTGCTCCGGCCATCATGGGCAAACATATCTCGCCCTCTACTTTTACTGAGTCCCCTGTGAACCCGACTAAGGGAGCCACCATAGGTAGAAGGAAATCAAGGGATAATCCCATCTGAACAAATGCATCGTAGGTAAGGATGTCAGCTGAGCTGCGACTATCAACCAATATCCTCTTTATAGGGTGCTTGGCGATCGTCATAGAGACGACGATACCTTCATTATTTACATTTTCAACAATAGCAGAATCCCCCCTAGAAATTACATTATCCAGTGCCTCCTCCCCCCTCGGGCACTTGGACGAAGGAGCTGCCCCCCAGAACACCATCCCGACTGTCTGCTTAGTGGGAGTGTTATCGACGGTGGCTTGAATAGGTGGAGGCCCCATGAGGGTCGGCAGCGGCTGCGATGCCTTTTGGACATACTTGCCGAGGTAGCCTCGCTGGATGAGTTCCTCTATGGCCCGCTTCAAATTGAAGCAACTATCGGTGTCATGGCTGTAATCCCGATGGAATCGGCAATAATGGCTCTTGTCACGAGGAGGACCTTTCTTCATAGGAGGAGGGCGCTAGAGATAAGGCTCGCCCTCGATCTCCATAAGAATGTGAGATCGAGGGGCGAGAAGAGGTGTGAGCTTGCTCTCGTCAGGAATGGGGCTTCGATGTCTATTATCGGATCAGCGAGGCGGTCGGACCGCTGGTGTCGAGGGGGTCCACTCAGCTCAGGGCAAGCGGGCTTGTGACTGGAGCTCCTCGAGGATTCTCGGTTGGTGAAGTCAGCTTCATCCGCACGGATGTACTTCTGAGCCTAGAGGAGGTCGGAGTAGGAACTCGGGGGCTTCTTGTCCAAGGAAAAGATGAAGTGGGATGGGAGGAGTCCCCGCTTCAGCGCTAGCGTTGCCACCACATCATCGAGATGATAAACTTTGAGGGCAACAGCCTTAAACCGGGACACAAAGTCCCGTAGCACCTCCCCCTCCTTCTGCCGCACGGAGAAGAGGCTGTCCGCCACTTTTGGAATCTGTCGATAGGCATCGAAATGTGCCAGAAAGGCCCTCTCCAGCTCTCAAAAGGAGTCAATGCTGTGAGGGGACAGGCGCGAGTGCCATGCGCGAGCGGCCTTCCGTAGAGTGGCGGAAAAGGCTTTGCAGAGAAGGGCGTCCGAAGCACCTTGGACTTGCATCATTGCTTTATAACTCTTGAGATGGTCGAGAGGATCTGTTCTACCGTCATACAGATCTATCTGGGGAAAACGGAATCTGGAAGGGATAGGCTCCTCCAATATCCGACGGGTGTAAGGAGGACAGGTGTCAAACTCCTCCTCCAGTTGATGATTGATCTTCCTGGCAAGCTCATCCAATCGCCTATTGTACTCATTCAGGCACTCCTTCGCCTGACGGCTGATTGTCGGGGCCCTCCGAGATGGCTCGGAGGAGAAAGAAGAGGAAGAAAAAGAAGGAGAAGGACGCGGGAGCCAGGACTTCCGCTTTGGTTCCTCCTGATGATGCTGCTTGGGAGGAAATTTGCTGGGGCCACAATCAGGGGACCGTAGCCATTTGGGGGGCTCACGGCAAGGCTTCCTAGGAGAAACCTACTTCCTAGGGGAAACCTGATGATGACCGACTTCTCGCTGAGGAGAGCCTCCCCTTGCTGACTGCTGACTGACCGGGGGAGAAGTCTGGTGCTGGGTGGCCACGGACTGTTGCTGCTGGAGTCCATGGACCATAGCGGTGAGAATTTGGACTTGCTGGGTGAGATTCACTAGTTGCTCCATAGTTTGGACAGCTGCATCTGGTGGTGGACAGGTGACGGGAGGATCGGTAGCAGGGGGATTGGCCTCCTGCTGCCTAACTGGCGGGGGAAGCCCCGCTGGACAGCTGATGGAAGCATCCTGAGCTCGCATCACCACCATGGCTTGAAGAAGAAGAGAGGGGGAGAAAAAGTTCGCTGATATATAACACATGGAACCTTGAGCCTCCTTTTCTGGCGCGCCAATCTGATGACGCTCGATCACTGGTCCTGAACGTCGGGAGAAGGAAGCAAATTGATTAGCGGATCCTTGTTTCACCGGGCTTCCTGCAAAAAGTTTCAGGACCGAAGGGATACTCCGGTGGGGACCCTTCGACGCTCAAGTTAGCAACCAAGGTCACAGATGAGGAAGAGCTCGAATGAGCTCTTTTTAGGATGAGAAGAGTCCACAGAGAGGAGGAATTCCCCTCTGGGTATCAGGATAGCAAGTCTCTACATTTTTCGTCCTACCTGATTATTGAGTGAATTCACCTTTTTATAGGTGGTTGACACTTGCATGACCACGTGTGATTCCGTGAAAAAGGAATGTCCGCGGAGTTCTTGGGGGTTGCGTGAATCTAGGTCGGTTGGTGGGTCCTATCCCATCGGAGAGGGGAAAAACGGTGGTTGGTAGGCTACGTCCCATCAGCCAGTGGGGCTATGAGGTAGTTTGGTCCAGTCCCATCAGCGGCGTGGCCAGTGGGTAGTTGGATCTGGCATTGTCAGGTGACGCAAGTTAGAAAGGTGGTGGCCTAAACCGCCAGGGCTGTACTGGGGCTGACTTAGAGAAATCGGGGGCGCCTTGACTCTCCTGAGGGCACCGAGGCTGAGCTGGGCCAACCAGGGATGGTCAGGGCCAACTCTACTGACCAGGAGGTGCCAGGGCGGGGCCGACCACGAATGGTTAGGGCCGACTCGATGGGCTTGGAGACGCCGGGGCCGATCGGGGCTGACCAGGAATGATCGGGGCTGACTTGGCGGGCTTGGAGATGCCAGGGCCGATCGGGGCCGACCAGGAATGGTCGAGGCTGACTCGGCGGGCTTGGAGATGCCGGGGCCAAGCAGGGCCGACCAGGAATGGTCGGGGCCGACTCGGCAGGCTTGAAGATGCCAAGGCCGAGTGGGGCTGACCAGGAATGGTCGGGGCCGACTCGGTGGGCTTGGAGATGCCGGGGCTGAGCGGGGCCGACCAGGAATGGTCGGGGCTGAGTCGGCGGGCTTGGAGACACCAGGGCCGAGCGGGGCCGACTAGGAATGGTCGGGGCCGACTCGGTGGGCTTGGAGACGCCGAGGCCAAGCAGGGCCGATCAGGAATGGTCGGGGCCGACTCGGCGGGCTTGGAGACGCCGGGGCCAAGTAGGGCCGACCAGGAATGGTCGGGGCTGACTCGACGGGCTTAGAGATGCCGGGGCCGAGTGGGGCCGACCAGGAATGATCGGGGCCCCACTAATGTTTTGCCAATCTTACCCTTTGGCTATACCAGCCACATCAATGATAATTTTTTATTATTGGTAATGGAAAGAATGAGAGGTGTGATACTAAAGCCTATAGTTAAGATATCCTGTTAAGCAAGAAACTCTTCATAAGTCTCGTTGGAGTCATCTTTCAATATCCATTGTTAATAATGACATTTTTTTTCATTGGTCAAGGAAAGAATGGGATGTGTGGCACTTGGGCCCACAGCTAAGATATCTTGCTAGGTAGAAATCTCTTCCTTTGCATGAGGACTCATTAGAGTCATCTTTCAATATCATTTATTAATAATGACAATTATTTTTATTTTATTGGTAAAGGAAAGAATAGAATGTCTGACACTTGGGCTCACAATTAAGATATCTTGTTAGGTAGGAATCTCTTCCTCCATATGAGGTCTCGTTAGAGTTATCTTTCAATATCATTTGTTGATAATAGCAATTTTTTGTTTAATTGGAAAATGAAAGAATGGGAGGTGTGACACATGGGCCCATTCTGGTCCACAGCTAAGATATCTTGCTAGGCAAGAATCTCTTCCTTCGCATGAGGTCTCGTTAGAGTCACATTTCAATATCATTTGTTAATAATAACAATCTTTAAATAAAAGTTTTTTTATTTAATTCATTCTATAAGAAAATCTCTTCTTTCACATGAGGCCTCATTAGAGCCACCTTTTAACATCATTTGTTGATATAGAGCAACCCAAGTTATTGAGGCACTAGCCTCTTGCAAATAAACTTCCCATGCTCTCTCCCTTCCCTCAATTTCACCAAGGCCCTCTTCTTCTTGCCGTCTCTCTTTCTTCCCTTACCATCTCATTCTCTCTCCTTCCAAGAAAATTTCCTCTACCATCTAGGATATAAACCAAAATTGAGTTAGAAACTTTTCTCCTCTAACATATCATGATTAAGGTCAAATATTATGGTGCTCCAAAAAATTATGATATATCTAGTTAAAGTGAAGATATAAGTACCTACATATGCTCTCTTAAATTTCAAAAGAATTATTAATTTATGTGCATAAATATGATTTTTATAAATTAGATGTTATAATGAAATTGCCCTTGTAATATTTACAATAGAAATTATTATTTTAAATTGAAATAGAGTTTTATTTTAGAATTGGTATTTTAATTGCATTATGAAATTTATCCTAATGTAATTATTGGTTGACTTGGTTGTACTAGATTGCGGATCATATGCACATATCTTTGATAATTAATCTCATTAGATTGCCCCATCATGGATTGGAAACGTACACAAGATTTTGTCTCATCACAAGCTAGAAATATGGCATGAGATTATTATCTTATTATGGACCAAAAAACATAACAGCCTAGTCACAAGTCTTGTTATGTGAATTAATGATAGAAATTAAAGGTCTTATATATTTCAAGAGACTAACTCTTAAGAAATATATGATCATTTTACATGTCCAGTTCATGTGAGAATTAAGGTGTGACATGATAAGAAGTGCCTAATGTTGGCCCAGATGGCAACCCAAGAGGGGGGGGGGGGTGAATTGGGTTCTTTAAAAAATTTAAACCTTTTGAAAACTATTAGCTTTAAGTTAAATGAAATTAAATGCAGGGCAAATATAAAGCACAAACAAGGATATAGAGATAGAGATAATGGAAGCACGGCAAACACAATGATTTTATAGTGGTTCGGTGTATCCAACACCTACGTCCACTCCCAAGATTTACTTGGGTCCACACTATAATCGACTAGATTACAGCCGAATTATTTTACAAGATCATAACTCAAAACTTGTTGTTTTCCTCCGGGATCACAACAAACCCAGCCGGTTTTTCGGGCTCACCAGCACAAAACCCTAAACTCAAGCTTATCTAGCTTGACCCGAGGTATACAACCTCCACTAGTTCAATCCCCCAGATTGAACCAGCACAAACAAGAATGAAAAATTTTTTCAATAATACAAAGCTCCTCAAATGAGCAGATATTCAAATGAATGAACAAATAAGTTTAGAAAAGCCTGTTTGAAGTAGATTGGAGTTGAGCTTTTCTTCTTTTCTTCTTTTCCTCTTCTCTTTGGAGATGTTGAATCAGGCCTCAGCTTTGATTCGTTGCAAATGTTGCGGATGAGAAGTTGAAAAATCTTCAAAACAGAGTTTCTTCTTCCCCTTTGAGAATCCTTCGATTTTTTAAGATTGAATGCCTTGGATTCTTCTTTGAGCTTTGTGGAGTGGAAGGATTTGAATTTGAGTGCTTTTCTCTTGAGATTCAGGCTCAGGCTTTCTCGGATTTTTGATTTGAAATTTTTCTATTTTTCATCGTCACTTTTCAAACGGGTGTTTTCCCTTTTTATAGATTCTTTTAATCCATTTTGGAAAGAAAACTAGCCGTTGGAATGTACTTGGAAACAAAATATATCCATTAGAAATTAGGTAAAAAGGAAATATTACCGTTAGAGCTGATCTGGCAATTTAAATTTTGTCCCAGACAGGTTGGAGTCGGCTCCAACTTTTCAGGTGTCAGCTCCAAGTCGTTTTTCCAAAAATAGAAAGTTCTGAGTTCGTCGAGGAGTCGGCTCCAAAAAAGTTAGGTGTTGGCTCGCCATCGTCAGGTGTCGGCTCCCGAATACTGTAGGTGTCGGCTCCAAGAGGCTTAAAAAATCAACGTTCTGTCCCCGCATCGGAGTCGGCTCCAGACACTATAAGTGTCGACTCTGAAATTCTAGGTGTCGGCTCCAAAACTCTAGGTGTCAGCTCCGGACCGTATCAAAAATCAAAAGAAAATTTGAATGGCCATGGGGTCGGCTCCAGGAATTCTAGGTGTCGACTCCAGGTTCTGAAACTTTGAAATTGATGTTTTGCAATTGATTCAAAACACGTTTCTTAATTTATTTAAATTGATCAAATATTTTTGAGTCCTGAAATACTTGTCAAATCCATAGTAAACAAATAAATATACTCAATTCCTTTATTAATCATCAAAATCAATAGTTGGGTCAACAATCTTCCCCTTTTTGATGATTATAAAAACATTGAGTATATGCATAGTATTCTTAAATTAAAATTTTTAAAAGAGTGATCCTCATAAGTTAGCTCCCCTGAATAGGTAGCTCCCCCTATGAAGTTCAAATTATCAATTGTTCATGTTTGATACTTAGAATTTAGTCATTTCAATTTTCACTTAAGCTTAATTGAATTAATGCATATCCAAAATCACTTGTATCACTTGATACAAAGTCACTTGATACTCATTCAATAAATGCCAATTAAAGCATAACCAATCAATGCATATACAACATAACTTTCTCCAATTAAATTAATCAAATAAGCTTTAATTGAATTCCAATCAATTACTAATCAATGCATATACGACATAACTTTCTCCCCTTTTTTGTAATCAACAAAAGATAAAGAAAAGTTAAGTCAAAAGATCAAATTGATAGATCAAAAGATAATTTCATTTCATCAAAAGTCAAGTGTTACAAAATGAAACTGAAATTTCATTAAAAGAAACTACGCTTACATTACATCAGAATTATACTTTCATTACATCAAAATTGAAACTTTCATTACATCAATATATATTAGTTCTAATTATCCTTGTTAAATGGTCTACAATCTTCTGCATTCCTTCAGTCTGAAGTTTGACGTAGTCTTTTAATCTTTCATCAACAAAAGTACAAGCAGTGACAATTTTATCTTGTAACTCGGCATTGCTCTTTGAATAGGTTTCAGAATCTCCACAAATGTCTTTAAGTTCTTCAAAAATGTTCTTCAAGTCACTACTTAAAGATCCAGTAGAAGAGCTAAGAGTTGATTCAATTTTAGCAATCCGATCATCTAAGGAATAAAGAGTTTCTTTAAGATTCATAAATTTGTTGTCAAACTCAGTCTTCAATTCATCCTTCTCAGCAGCAAGAAGATTTTTGAGTTGCTCTAACTGAAGGTCTGAAATCCGACTGAAGAAGTGGATGAAATCACAGGTACTGGGGCAGGAGCTAGGAGCAGGAGTACTAGGATGCGGAGAGGGAATCCTCATAGACGGACCAGCCTCACAAGGTGCAGAATGTCTAGGCTCAGGGGCTCTCTCATCTACGTTGCCTTTCCTTTCCCACTGACCATTCAATCTTGACAAATCCCATTCGATGTAAAGTAGCCAAACTATAATAATCGGTGTGTCTCAGGCTCTTTGATGGTTCATTCTCTAGAATCACTACTCCTTGGCTCCTGAATACCATCGTGAGAATCATGCCATAAGGTAGTGATGATCTTCTCTTCCCTCCAGCCTCGGCCATATAGAATATCATCATGGCTGCTAGGTTAATAGGCTGACCGTCAATACACTATCCATCACAACAATGTCCCGCTCGGAGACATACTCAAAACGTCCAGTCTTTGGGAACAAAATCCTGCTGCAAATGTTGTGTAACAACCTTAATTCAAGGGCAACTGATTAGCCCTAATTTCCTCAAATCTTCAACAACTCTCCCTAACATCCTTGATAAGGCTGCTGATCTATCACTGTGCATATCGCAGCTAATCCAGTAATAGGGATGCTCAGGAGATTTCCTAATTTTGGAATGTAAGATGAATCTTGCCTCTAACAGAGCTTACTAAACCACCATCTCCTCTAGATAAATTAAGTAAAATTCTTTTACTAAAGCTGGGTAAGTGGGAACATCAAGAGAGCATACTCTATCCCATCCGAGCTCCTTAAGTTGATTACCAATTGAAAAACCCTCGGATTCAAAGAATTCGAAGTCAACTTTCCTACCCATTGTGATTACCCTCCCTGCTAGGGTATCTACCTGAGGTGAAGTGGTGTTAGGATTGTCTGAATCGGTGGAGAATCCTCGCTTGGAGACGGCTTGGACGGGTCGCCTCACGGAATGCTTCCCGGTCACCACGTCGCTCCAAACACCGAACCTCTCCTCTTAGGCGCCATTGGATCCTTAGGAAAGCTTGAGGAGTGGAATTAGAGATGGGGAGACTTTGAGAGATTTAGGAGGGATTTGGTTGAGGATTCGATAGTTTAGGAAATGACGAGGTGTCGACTCTGCCCTAATAAATCAATTTTGGATTCCCAGGTGTCGACTCCCGCAAAGTCGGGTGTCGACTCCAAATCGCTAACACAGTCAGCGCTCGAACTGGAGTCGGCTCCACTTACACGGGTGTCGGCTCCAAGGTCAGGGACCGAGAACGACACAGACAAAGGTGTCGACTCCTCATTCTGAGGTGTCGACTCCAATGACAGTTTCAGAAAAAATAATTGAGATTCAAACAACTGAAACTTGTCAAAAGAAATTCTATAAAATTTTGATAAAATTTTGGAGTATTAAGAATCAAATGCACAATGACTAGATGATTGTCCTTAAAATTATGAAAGGAATATCAAGAAATTAATAGAAATCTAGATAGTCATTCCTTAGGTTTCAAAATCATTCCAAAGGGTCACATATCCCTAATTCACCTCTAAGATAACAAAATCTCTCTTCACTCAAAGGTTTTGTAAATATATCAGCTAATTGTTCTTCAGTATTAACATATTCAAGACAAATTTCATTATTAGCTACATGTTCTCTTATAAATGATATCTAATTTCAATATGTTTTGTTCTTGAATGTTGAATTGGATTTTAGTTAGATTTATTGCACTTGTGTTATCACATCTAATAGGAGTTTTATCAAGTGTTATGCCATAATCTTCAAGTTGTCTCTTAATCCAAAGGATTTGAGCACAGCAACTTCCAGCTGCAACATATTCTGCTTCAGCAGTAGATAATGCAACCGAATTTTGCTTTTTGCTAAACCAAGAGATTAAGTTACTTCCTAAGAATTGACATGCTCCACTTGTGCTTTTTCTATCTAATTTACATCCAGCATAATCAGAGTCAGAATATGCAATCAAGTTTAATGTTGAGTCTCTAGAATACCATAAACCTACATTTTTAGTTCCACTTAAATATCTTAAGATTCTTTTTACAGCAATTAAGTGAGATTCTTTAGGTTCAGATTGAAATCTAGCGCATAAACAACAGCAAACATTATATCTGGTCTACTGCTGTTAAGTAAAGAAGAGATCCGATCATACCTCTATAATATTTTTGATCTACTTTCTTACCATCTTCATCTTTGTCCAATTTGCATGAAGGACTCATAGGTGTTCCAAGTGGTTTGATTGACTCCATTCCAAACTTCTTGAGAATTCTTTTGTGTATTTGGCTTGATTGATGAAAATTCCTTCTTTGCTTTGCTTGATTTGAAGTCCTAGGAAGAAGTTGAGTTCTCCCATCATGCTCATTTCAAATTCACCCTGCATTAACTTAGCAAATTCTTGACATAACAAATTGTTAGTAGCACCGAATAATATCATCAACATATATTTGTACTACTAATAAATCCTTATCTTTTCTTTTCAAAAATAGTGTTTTATCAACATTTCCTCTTATAAAATCATTTTCAATTAGAAATTTACTTAATCTATCATACCAAGCTCTAGGTGCTTGTTTTAAACCATATAGTGCTTTGTGTAATTTAAAAACATGATTTGGAAATTCATGATCTTCAAAACCAGGTGGTTGTTCAACAAAAACTTCCTCATTTATAAATCCATTTAAAAATACACTTTTAACATCCATTTGAAATAAATTGATATGCATATGACATGCAAATGCAAGTAATAATCTAATTGCTTCTAAGTCTAGCTACAGGTGCAAAAGTTTCATCAAAATCAATTCCTTCTTCTTGATTATATCCTTTTGCAACTAATCTAGCTTTGTTTCTAATTACTATGCCATTTTCATCTAATTTATTTCTAAATACCCATTTTGATCCTATAACAGATGATCTTTAGGTCTATCAACTAAGGTCCAAACATTATTTCTAGTAAATTGATTTAATTCTTCTTGCATAGCTAACATCCAATTATTATCTTTTTCTGCTTCTTCAATAGTTTTAGGTTCAATTTGAGATACAAATGCAAGATGATTATTGATGTTTCTCATTGATGATCTAGTTCTTACTCCTTGAGATGGATCACCTATAATTAATTCTTTGGATGACCATAGGCATATCTCCAATCTCTAGGAAGATCTACATCATTATGATTTGCATCAACAACATCAACACTAGGAGAATCATTATCTTTAGCTTCTTGTTCATGATCTGAAGATACATCTATATTAAGTTTTTCAATATCTCTTTCTAGAATATTTGTATCTTCCTCATCATCAATCTTTTCAGAACTTGATGCTAAAGATTCATCAAAAACTACATGAATAGATTCTTCTACAATTAAGTTTCTCTTGTTAAACACTCTATAGGCTTTACTAGATGTTGAATATCCTAAGAAAATGCCTTCATCAGATTTTGCATCAAATTTTTTTAGATTATCTTTACCATTATTATGAATGAAACATTTACAACCAAATGCATGAAAAGTAACTTATGTTTGGTTTTCTATTATTCCATAGTTCATAAGGAGTTTTCTTAATGATTGGCCTAATTAAAGCTCTATTAAGAATGTAACATGCCGTGTTTATAGCTTCCGCCCAAAAGTACTTTGGTAAGTTGCTTTCACATAGCATGGTACGGGCCATGTCTTCTAAGGTTCTATTTTTTCTTTCAACTACTCCATTTTGTTGTGGTGTTCTAGGTGCTGAAAAATTATGATGAATGCCATTTTCTATGCAAAAGTTTTCAAATAAATGATTTTCAAATTCAGTGCCATGATCACTTCTTAGAGACACTATGGTGTTGTTTTTCTCATTTGTGACTTCTTGAAGAATTTCAAAAACAATGGAAAGGTCTCATCTTTATGAGCTAAAAACAATACCCAAGTGTATCTAGAATAATCATCTACAATCACAAGACCATATTTCTTTCCTCCTAGACTTGTGGTTCTAGTAGGTCCAAAAAGATCCATGTGAAGTTCAAGTGGCCTAGAAGTGGAAACAATATTTTTAGTTTTGAAAGAATTTCTAGTTTGTTTTCCAAATTGACATGCATCGCAAATTTTGTTATTTTCAAAATCTAGTTGTGGAAGTCCTTTTACTAAATCCATTCTAATTAATTTTGAAATAAGGTGTGTGCTTGCATGACCTAATCTACGATGCCATAACCAACCAATCTCATTATATTAGCATTATTAGCAACTAAGCAATGATTACTAGTAGACAAATTGTCTAAATCAATCAAGTATACATTGCCATTTCTATTTCCAATAAAAATAATGCTATTATCAATGGGATTAGAAACAGTGCAGATAGAAGCTTCAAATGATACTTTAAAACCTTTATCACATAATTGACTAATACTTATTAGATTATGTTTTAAACCATTAACATATAAGACATTTTCAATATATGTGGAGGGAGTTATTTGAATTTTACCAAACCCCATGATTTGGCCTTTGCCATTGTCACCAAATGTAACAACTCCTCCTCTTTTGCTCTCAAGGGTGATGAATTGATCCTTGTCACCCGTCATGTGTCTTGAGCAGCCACTATCGAGATACCACTTTGCTTTGATCTTTTGGCCGCAAGACACTCCTGCAAAATAATTAAGTCTTATATTTAGGTACCCAAGCCTTCTTGGGTCCTTCATGGTTAGTAGCATAAAAGATTGTTCCTTTGGGAACCCATATTTTCTTCCTTTATTATTTAATTTTTTGTTACTTTTCTTATTCACATTCATAGGATTTATGTCCTTTCTTGTTACAATAATGACATGTAACATTATCTTATTTTGTTCTTTTCTAAAAAAGTTTTTGACAAATTTTTTTTTAAGTTAGGTCTATATCCTAAACCAGCTTTATCAAATATAGCTCTTTGATTGCTTAACAATAAATTAAGTTTTTCAGAACTATAAGTAAATTTATCAACAATACTTTTATATTTATCAACTTCCTTCTTTAATTTATCATTTTCATTAGAAATTGATTCCTTTTCTTTTGTCAAATTATTATTTTCAGATTTTAGTATTTTAATCTCATTAGTAAGATTGTCTTTTTCTTTGATAAAAATTGAGCTATCATTTTTCAAAGACTTGTATTTCTTTTTCAAAATTTTAAAGTCATCTACTAGTTCATTGAAAGCTTCAAATAATTCATCAAAAGCAAAATCATCACAAGGGTTTTCAGAACTTACCTCATCATCCTCGTTTGCCATGAAGCAAATGTTGGCAACCTCTTTTGTTCTTCCTCCGAAGAGGATTCATCGCTGTCGCTCCAAGTTGCAACATAGGCTTTCTTCTTCTTCTTGAAAGTCTTCTTCAGTTGAGGACAATCATATCTAAAGTGCCCCGGTTTCTTACACTCATAGCAAATCAAGGGGTCTTTCTCTTTGTCCTTGTCCTTTTCCTTTTTTTTTCTCCTTCCATCTTAAATCCAGATTTCTTCTTTTGGAAGGGTCTCTTTCTTCTCATGAATTTTTTGAATTTTCTTGCTAGAAGAGCTGTCTCATCATCATCATCATCATCACTGCAGCTTTCCTCACTTTCTGCAGCCTTAAGAGCTATAGTTTTCTTTTTCTTGACTTCCTCCTCTTGATGTTGTTTCATGGTTAGCTCATGAGTCATCAAGGATCCAAGTAGCTCCTCCAAGGGTAAAGTGTTGAGGTCCTTGGCTTCTTGGATTGCTGTCACCTTTGCTTCCCAAGTCCTTGGAAGTGACCTAAGAATTTTGCGAACAAGTTCAGAATTAGCATAGGTTTTCCCAAGACTCTTCAAACCATTTACAATATCGATGAATCTAGTATACATGCATGCTATAGTTTCAGTTTGCTCCATGCTAAATAATTCATATTTATGAACAAGAATATTTATTTTAGATTCTTTTACTTGGTTAGTACCCTCATGGGTAACCTCTAATCTATCCCAAATCTCTTTTGCAGAATTACATGTAGAAATGAGATTAAATTTGTTAGCATCTAATGAACAATATAAAACATTCATGGCCTTAGCATTGAGCTGTGCCATTTTCTATCATTATCATTCCAATCCCTTTCGGCTTCGGAACAATAGTCATCAACAATGTGTGTGGGTGTACTGGGTCCATTAATTATAACACCCCACAATTCATAATCAGAAGCTTGAATGAATATCCTCATTCTTGCTTTCCAATATGAATAGTTGGAACCATTAAATAAGGGAGATCTATTTGTAGAATGACCTTCGGCAAATGAAGATCCAACTTGAGCTGCCATTTGGATCTTTAGCTCTTGATCATGTGATCAAATAAACAATGAGCACTTGCTCTGATACCAATTGTTGGCCCAGATGGCAACCCAAGAGGGGGGGGGGGTGAATTGGGTTCTTTAAAAAATTTAAACCTTTTGAATACTATTAGCTTTAAGTTAAATGAAATTAAATGCAGGGCAAATATAAAGCACAAACAAGGAGATAGAGATAGAGATAATGGAAGCACGGCAAACACAATGATTTTATAGTGGTTTGGTGTATCCAACACCTACGTCCACTCCCAAGATTCACTTGGGTCCACACTATAATCGACTAGATTATAGCCGAGTTGTTTTACAAGATCACAACTCAAAACTTGTTGTTTTCCTTCGGGATTACAACGAACCCAGCCGGTTTTCCGGGCTCACCAGCACAAAACCCTAAACTCAAGCTTATCTAGCTTGACCCGAGGTATACAACCTCCACTAGTTCAATCCCCCAGATTGAACCAGCACAAACAAGAATGAAAAGATTTTTTCAATAATACAAAGCTCCTCAAATGAGCAGATATTCAAATGAATGAACAAATAAGTTTAGAGAAGCCTGTTTGAAGTAGATTGGAGTTGAGCTTTTCTTCTTTTCTTCTTTTCCTCTTCTCTTTGGAGATGTTGAATCAGGCCTCAGCTTTGATTCGTTGCAAATGTTGCGGATGAGAAGTTGAAAAATCTTCAAAACAGAGTTTCTTCTTCCCCTTTGAGAATCCTTCGATTTTTTAAGATTGAATGCCTTGGATTCTTCTTTGAGCTTTGTGGAGTGGAAGGATTTGAATTTGAGTGCTTTTCTCTTGAGATTCAGGCTCAGGCTTTCTCGGATTTTTGATTTAAAATTTTTCTATTTTCCGTCAGCACTTTTCAAACGGGTGTTTTCCCCTTTTTATAGATTTCTTTTAATCCATTTTGGGAAGAAAACTAGCCGTTGGAATGTACCTGGAAACAAAATATATCCGTTAGAAATTAGGTAAAAAGGAAATATTACCGTTAGAGCTGATCTGGAAATTTAAATTTTTGTCCTAGACAGGTTGGAGTCGGCTCCAACTTTTCAGGTGTCGACTCCAAGTCGTTTTTCCAAAAATAGAAAGTTCTGAGTTTGTCGAGGAGTCGGCTCCAAAAAGTTAGGTGTCAGCTCACCATCGTCAGGTGTCAGCTCCCGAATACTGTAGGTGTCAGCTCCAAGATGCTCAAAAAATCAACGTTTTGTCCCCGCATCGGAGTCGGCTCTAGACACTGTAAGTGTCGACTCCGAAATACTGGGTGTCGGCTCCGAAACTCTAGGTGTCAGCTCCGGACCATATCAAAAATCAGAAGAAAATTTAAATGGCCATGGGGTCGGCTCTAGGAATTCTAGGTGTCGACTCCAGGTTCTGAAACTTTGAAATTGATATTTTGCAATTGATTCAAAACACATTTCTTAATTTATTTAAATTGATCAGATATTTTTGAGTCCTGAAATACTTATCAAATCCAATAGTAAACAAATAAATATACTCAATTCCTTTATTAATTATCAAAATCAATAGTTTGGTCAACACCTAAACTATATAGTATTGCAAATAATTCAAGAGTAAGTCAACCTTGAACACGTTTAGAAATTTAAATAATTATTGAGGGACTACATTATAATAACTAGAATTTTGAGGAATAAATGTATGTTTTAACTTTTATTTTTCCCTTATAGAGAGCAAGAAAAGAGAGAGAGGTAATTAGAAAGTTAGAATGTGTGGTTTCTAAGCAAAAGGTTGTGACCACTCGAACGAGTCCTAATTTAAAAGTTCAAAGATCTTTACATTATGCTATATCAATGGAAAAAGGGATAGAATATCATACAGATGGTGTCAGAATGCTAATCTTTTGGGCAGGATAAAGTTATTATTTTTTATGCCAAGCAAGGTTGCAAGTTCCCTATAGGGATGGCCATGAAATGGGATCAAGGACTCCAATCTCCACCCCTATCCCCAACAAAGAAAAGAATCCCTATCAATGTCTCCTCTACAAACAAATTTTTTTACATTCCCATCTTAGCCCCATCAACAATGATAAAAATCTCAATTCCCACCCTAATCCCATCTCCACCCTTAATAATATATATGAATTTTAATAAAAAATTATGAAATTAATAATATAGCTAAAAACTTTCTTAAATTATGAAATAGTAATACAGATAAAAAAATCTCACTAAGCATATTAATGAATTTAATATTTACTTTTTTTAATTTATATTTATTACTAAAAATATATAAGGGTATCATAGCTAGTACTTAACTACGATGCTAATGATAAAGAAATGAGGATGGAGCAAAGACATGCTTATTTCGATTATGAGACTTAGCAGTTTTGGCTAGCTTACATAGATTAAGATGCAATTTAATTTAATTGCATTAAATATATTTATATAATAATATAACATTTTTTATTGAATCTATATCCATAATGTCTAGTATAGAGTTAACTTTCTAACACATTTTAAATCACTCAAATTGAAGGTTGATTGATGAAGTTAAAAGCAATCTAATAAACACATATCATTGCTAATGAACTTCGAATAAATTATAAAATTGCTATTGATTGAGATAAGGATGATTTTTAATATTTTTATCAGAATTTTATATTTTAAAATTAGGTTAGATGAGTTAAAAGTTAGTTTTAAATTAAGAATCTATTTTTAAATATTTAATAGATATTTATCTCATTCATTTTCTTAAAGAAATCACTATAAGTTTATTAGTTTATTGGTTTTAGGAGATTAGAAACCTATTAAGACTAGAAACCTAAGAAATCTCTCTATAAATAAGACTCAATTGAGGCCTTTTTGATAATAAATTAATAGTTTAGAAGGATGAAAAAGATAAAGATGAAAGGATCAAGAAGGTTAATAGAACTCTTGAGCATTAAAAATTAAGAATTAATTTTAGTAATTTTATCTTGAGAGATAAGTAACCTAATCATAAGTTAGAATATTTTAAATTATTTATAATTATTAAAAGGATTTTAAACCTTGATAAATAACCTAATCATAAGTTAAAATATTTTATAAATTAGTCAATATTGTTAAAAGAATTTTAAACCTTAATAAGTAATATAATCATAATTTAGAGTATTTTATAAATTATTCTTGATTACTAAAAGGATTTCAAACTTTGATAAGTAACTTGACTATAAATTAAAATTTTTATAATATTACAAGATTACCATTTCTTTTATAATTGATGAATGATTATTTAAATTAAAATAATTGCTAAATTTTTATATAATCAGTTGATTTGAAATAATAAGATTTTGTAATTATTTTTGAAATATTATTAAAAGTTTAAATTCTATATAGCATGTTTATTATACATTTGGGTCAAGTAAATAGGCAATTATAAATTAAAAGATTTTTATAAATTGTTTAATTACAAATATCTATTAAAAAATTTATAAATTACTAGTTAAATATTACTATTTTATTTTATTATACATTATTATTGTTTTAATACCTACTATGTATAGTTATTTTTGCGTAGCTATTTATTAAAAATACTGAAGAATTATTTTTATTACGAGAATTTATAATATGAATAAATAAATATTAATGAATATAGAATTATTGATCATAAAATATGAGTGAAAACATATAACTCTCAGTCCGCTATATTGACATGATGACTTGATGACAGATACTAGAACCCACCTCCATAATGGATGTATGCGGAGGATACATGCACCCTCATCATCTATAGGGTTAAATGTGGTCTCTGGCTCTATCACAAAAATATATGTGACCATAGTTTGTGACCGTAAAGTATTAGTAATACAATGAAACAAAAATTATTAATGATGAATGATATTGAATATGATGGCATGAAAGATATTATATGAAGAATTTTGAGTACTAGTTAAAGATACCTTGAAATTGATAAGTATTACTATACCAATGATATGTGAAGTTGTGAACTAAAATTTTTGATTTTTCATTAATGATATGCTTGTTTCATAAAAGCTTTTATAAATCTTCACTTGTTTGATCCACTAATTTATGCTTATTATTACTTACTAGGTGAAGGCTTATAAAACTTTATTATTTTTTTTTTTTTTTGAAGATCGAGACATAAGGAAGAGTTGAGTAAAAGCTGACCCCTTATCTCAATTAATTATGTGAATTACTTTGCGTACGTATGATGCCTTGCATGCTGAGAATTTATTTTTAAGTATGCAGCGGATTGTTATGCTTTAAATTCATTTCGGATCTGGACCATGACACCTATATGCCCACCTTATCCCTACTAGTAAGAATATATTTTTTTTTCATTCTCATCCCCAACCGTGCGAAAAGCGAGATCCATCCTAAATGAGGCATAGAAGTGGTATACTTATTTTTGTTCTCGCCCTATCTTCACCATTAGGAGCAAAAATATTTCCTGCTCCTTTCTCCATTCCACAAAAGGGGGGAATCCCTATCTTGAAATGGGCTTTACAGATTAACATTGCTACCGCTAGCTCACCGTCCATCAACACTATTATTGTGCCTAATTCTTGTTAGAATTAAAATGATGTTTTTGCTAGTCACTAATAACAAAATTTTCATGAAAGATTACTTAAAAGTAATTGGCCTTCATTGCAAATGGAGGACTCATGTGTTGGATCATTAATCCAACATTAGGCTTATATGTGAAATAATTATGTATTGCAGACTATCAATAAGATTAAACCCAATTAAAAGTGATCTGCTAAGGTTTTGATGATTTGGGCTTTAATGTACCTGATATGATGTGAGCCTTTAATATGTAGAGACCTAAGGGGTTATTTCTATTTTTATGATGGACTAAAATAGAAATACCAAAAGATAATAATGAAGTTATATATATATAGCGGTTATGGTCCCTGTATCGCATGTACGACTTTCTTCTCTGAATCCCATCATCAGAAAGAAAACCATAGAGAAAAATTTTAAAGGGCTCTATGAGAGAACATACTAATCTAAAGGCCAACTGCACGGCTCTGCTTCAAGAAATAATAAACAATAAGAATATGAAAGGCCAACCGCATGGTTCTGGAGAGTAATCAAGTAATATGGATTCAGGTATATTTTGTTTACTGTTTATTGATTCTTGATGATTGAACATGAATGATTTTTGAATTTTTTGGTGATAATTTTCATCAAAGGTTTAGGTTTAATTTCTAACATCATGGAGCATGAGAAAATCCTGAATCAAGAAGCAACAGCATTGATCATGGGATATAATTGTTTCTGGAGCTATATGGAACGAACACAAGCATCTTCAATAGAGCTAAGCAGAATGGCTCCAACATCATAATAAAGAGAGTGAAATCATGCAAATTTTGGTTCACAGCAGCCCATATCAAGGCCAGAAACAGACCGTAGTTAAAAGATTGTACCAAGAGGGACAGTCATTTTCAGTTTCCTTTCTTTCCTAGTTCTTGCCTGAAACTTACTTCGTGCCTTTCTCGTTATCTTAATGGAAACCTGTTAGCATCCTTTATCCAATCTTATTAAAAAAATGACAAATTTTACCCATCTCCTTTGTGAGAATATTTTTTAGCACCTGAGTACTTGTTCTGAAGTTCCTTAACAACCTATTAGAAAACTCCTTCCAAGAAGCAAGTGCATATAAGCAAGCCTTGGGGGAAGTGAACAGTTTGTTTTATTTATTGCTTGACGCTATTTTTATCTTGTGGTTTTTTTTTTTATAAAAAGCAACCCAACTTGTTGACTCTTTCCTCCAATGTTAAGGACACAGCTCTTTCCTCCATGGCCCACACATCTTAATCAACATTTAAACAGGAGTGCGCTTCCTTTGACTTTTCGAGCTGTTCCTTTCCACCATCGAATCTCTTCCACTGGTTTCGAAGGTTTTTTTTTTTTTCTTAAAGAAGAAATTACAGTAAGAAGCTTACCCGGTTTTATGTTATCTTCTAAAACAAAATAAATTTGAAAGGCTCTAAAACTTTTATTTTAATATATAAATAATCATTCCGTATTTTTACTCTTTAATTTTAAGCTGCTAAAGTTAAAATAGAATTTAAATGAAAAAATGGGTTTATCCTTATAAAGGAACCATGATTTTTCTTTGATTTGATTAAAAATAAGTTTAAAAAATAATCTTAATATTATGTTTAAAAAATTATAAGCACCACATGCTGACAAGTCATGATGGAGATAGAATAAAAAAATCCTTCCATGATAGAGAGATGAAAGGAATTCTTTCTTCTATGGATGCTTCATTGGAGCAAATAAAAGGCAACCCTTTTTTTTTGTTTCATTGGTAAAGGAAAGAATGAAAGTGTGACACTTGGCCTACAGTTAAGATATTTTATTAGGTGAAAATTCTTGGTCCACATGAGGTTTTATTGAAGTCATTCAATATCATTTTGTTAATAATGATAATTTTTTTCATTGATAAAGGAAAGAATTGTAGGTGTGACACTTAAGCCTACCGTTAAGATATCTTGCTAAGCAAGAAACTCTTTCTATATCTCGTTAAAATCATCTTTCAATATCATTTGTTAATAATGACATTTTTCTTTTTCTTTTCATTGGTAAAGGAAAGAATGGGATGTGTGACACTTGGGACCACAATTAAGATATCTTGCTAGGCAGAAATCTCTTCCTTCGTATAAGATCTCATTAGAGTCATCTTTCAATATCATTTGTCAATAATTAATGACAATTATTTTTTATTTTATTGGTAAAGAAAAGAACAGGATGTATGATGCTTGGGCTAACAACTAAGTTATCTTGCTAAGTAGGAATCTCTTCCTCCGCATGAGGCATCGTTAGAGTCATCTTTTAATATAATTTGTTAATAATGATATTTATTTTATTTAATTGGTAAATGAAAGAATGGAAGGTGTGACACTTTGGCCCATTTTGGGCTACACCTAAGATATCTTGCTAGGCAAGAATGTCTTCCTTCGCATGAGATCTTGTTAGAGTCACCTTTCAATATCATTTATTAATAATGACAATCTATAAATAAGATTTTTTTTTAAAAATTTGATTCATTCTATAAGAAAATCTCTTCTTTCACACAAGGCCTCATTAGAGCTACCTTTTAACATCATTTGTTGATATAAACCAACTCAAGTTATTGAGGCACTAGCCTCATGCAGATAAACTTCTCATGCTCTCTCCCTTCTCTCAATTTCACCAAGGTCCTCTTCTTCTTGCTACCTCTCTTTCTTCCCTTACCATCTTATACTCTCTCCTCTCAAGAAAATTTCCTCTACCATCTAGGCAATAAACCAAAATTGAGTTAGAAACTTTTCTCTTGTAACATATCATGATTAAGGTCAAATATTAAGGTACTCCAAAAAAATTAAGATATATCCGGTTAGAGTGAAGATATAAGTACCCATATATGCTCTCTTAAATTTCAAAAAAATTAATAATTTCTATGCATAAATATGATTTGTATAAATTAGATATTATAATGAAATTGCCCTTGCAATATTTACAATAGAAATTATTATTTTAAATTGAAATAGAGTTTTATTTTAGAATTGGTATTTTAATTGCATTATGAAATTTATCCTAATGTAATTATTGGTTGACTTGATTGTACTAGATTGTGGATCATATGTACATATCTTTGATAATTAATCTCATAAGATTGCTCCATCATGGATTGTAAACGTAACACAAGATTTTGCCTCATCACAAGCTAGAAATGTGGCATGAGTTTATTATCTTATTATGGGCCAAAAACATAACAACCTAGTCACAAGTCTTGTTATGTGAATTAATGATAGAAATTAAAGGCCTTGTATATTTCAAGAGGCTAACCCTTAAGAAATATATGATCATATCACATACCCAATTCATGTGAAAAGAATTAAGGCGTGACATGATAAGAAGTGACTAAACTATATAGTATTGCAATAATTCAAGACACTACAAGAAAAATCAATTTTAGCGATGCCAAATTGCATCACTAATGCGTCGCTAAATCCATTTAGCAGTGCAATTTGGGCATTGCTGTGAACTTCGTCGCAAACAGCAATCCATCGCAATTGCGTTGCTAAATAGCGACACCTAGCGATGTAAAAAAATGCATCACTATTTTTTGACTAAACTGAAGTCGTTGCAATTTAGCGATGCATTAGCGACTCCCGATTATGTCGCAATGTTACAATGCAAAATTTTAGTCACAATTGCGTCGCAATAAATGCGTCGCAATTATTGCGTTTGCAACATAATTGGGACTAAAATTTTGTGTCGCAATATTGCGACGTATTTAATTGCGTTGCAATATTGCGACGTAATTTGCATCACAAAATTAATAATTTAATTTTTTAAAAATAATTGCAATGAAAAACTTTTATCGCAATAGCATCGCTAATTAATTTTTTATTAAATTTAAAATGTTATAAATTAAAACTCTTAATACAATTTCATTGCATTCAAATATTGATCGAAACATTATCACTAAATATCCAAAAATATTGATAGAAACATTCATCACAAAATTTTCAATAATATAAAAAATTAATATATTAATAATTTAAAATTTTGATATACAAATATAGGTAGTAAAGCAAAAAATACATCAAGAATCCACATTATCACGATCATGGGAAGGTTGCGGAGGCTGGAATGAACCCTACGATATGAGGCGAACCAAATCTTGCATTTGACATATCTGCTCTCTCATGTCTGCAAGCTCCTGCTGAATCTCCTGCCGAACCTTCTATCGAACCTCCTCAGTAATAGATCTCCGAATATCATCTAAATGCTCGGTAGAAATATCGCCAGGATAGTGCAAACTGGAGCCCTGATGGGAAAAATATCTAGAAGCTTTAGTGCCCAGACCGCAAACCCTACAATCTCGCAGCTGGACACCAATAGCTTTCAAAAATACACATCGACTCTCCTATGGTGAGAGTTTGACGGGCGACCCTCCATCAGTAGAGTCAACCTGCGAGGCCTGGGACTGAAGCTCCTCGACTTGTGCCTTTGAATTATAGAATCAACGATAAATGAATCATTATATGAACCTGAATAAAATTTTAGAAATTAAACAGATACAATATATGAGGCTAATTTCTTACTGCAACCTTCTATGATCGTGCATTGACCCAGGAACTATCCTTCCTGGTGTGTGTCATCCTGAATAGGCGAAACTCACCAGGATCTCTGCCCTCCTGCTCAGACTACACAAGCAGAAGAAATGATATAAATGTAAGTATTTATAAATGACTAAATTAGTAATTAAATTATTTATAATTTCTTACTATATTGTGCCTGTGCTCCTGAATCGAAATGGACTCCGCAGTGTGGCAAGAGAGACCCATGCCACGACCGCCCTTCTCAGATTGACGGTTCATGGTGGCTGATGCGGACCATCTTTGCCAGGCCTCAGACTGCTACACCTGTTGCCAGTCATGCCAAATACCCTCCGGCACATGCACAGGAGCTTACCCGATCTCCTCCAATGATGAAGCATATCAGAGTATCGGCGTGCTGCAAGAGCATTCCATGCTGCCCGAATGGCATCATGGATGGCAGGGTCCCACGTAAACTTTTTCTGTATTGAAATAAACAGTTAATTTAAGAATATATTAAGATTAAGAAATTATATATCAGTGATAAATTGTATTTAATAAGTTTACCTAAAACTTTAAAAAATAAAACTCCCTCATGGCCGCAGATACATGGTGCCAATCGCAGCCAGTGAGATCAGCACGCCTCTGGAATATGGAGCGATCCGACTCGATACAGAATGCTGCTCAATAAAGCTATTAAAAAAATGCATATTTATAAGTAATTAACTTTAAAACATAAATATATATTTACAATTAGTATATACTTATAGCCTATCAGCATCTAATCAAAGTACGGTGCGGTCGGCATAGGAAGAACTCTCAGATGTCTGTACCGATCGGCTATGAGACTCAAAGGCTGTAGATCTGAACTCTCCATCTCCAATACTCATGAAGTAATTTGAGGCAACAGGGCTACGTCCCTGCTCGCTTTATCCATCGACGATAGATTTATCTTGGCCCAACATATTGAAAATACTAAAGATTCATGCAATATAATTATGAATAATGATTGAATATATAAAAATTTAATACTTACAAAAATAAATTGAAATTGAATAAACCTCTATGCTTAATCAATGTCATTTTTTTCATCAAATGTTGGTTCAACATCCGATGCCGTATCAGATTGTGATTCAGTGTCATTATCATCGGAAGAAAACCAAACATTTGCAATTTGTTGGACATCACCATTTGGATCTCTAACTGATGTTTCATGAGCTCTTGTGTCATCCTCAATTGCATACATTTTCATCTTATCCTTTTAAAATGTAGGGGATTCAGTTGATTGACTTGATGAACTCTTGTCTAATATGATTGCTGAACGTGGAACGATTTTAGAAACAGCCCACCAATCTCACTTGTCATTGTACAAACTTGGATATTTGCAGTAAAATACTTGCTGAGCTTGGGATGCAAGGATGAATGGTTCATATTTCTGCAATCCTCGGCGATGGTTGACTTCAACTAGATTGTAGTCGTTATGAACCCTTTACCCACAGAAACTGTTGGATCAAACCAATCGCAACGAAATAATACGGTTCGTTTTATAGGCCAACCAGGATATTCAACTTCAACCACCTCTAATAACTTTCCATAATAATCCTGCATATTTGCTCCAACACTTTCTCATTTGACACACACACCCCAGTTCTATGTGCCTCTTGAAGATGCTAGTCGTTCAATTTAAAATTTGTACCATTAACAAAATAGCCAGTAGAGGTTGTTACGGTTTTCAATGGCCTAAAAATATTGTCGGTTGTGAATCATAGACCGTTTACCTATAAATTAATAAGCTATTCATAACCAATTCAAAAATAAAAGCCATTATTGCAATTGATTGAGTGATACTACTCATATATTCATAAAACCAGTAAGTTTCTAACTTCTACCCAATGGCAATTTGACTGACGTTGGGATTCATCTGTCGTTGTCTATCACAAAATATCCTTAAAGGATGATAACAATTAAAACTTCTGTTAGCAAAGTGAGGTATATTATAATTTAAAGTAATGAAGTATATACTTACTCAATGTATGGATCTACTTCTCTATAGTTCATTAGGATGTAATAATGTGCTGCATTATACTCCACATCGCTCAAATCTCTTGACTTCTACCTCCCAAATGAACGACCGATACCTTTAAAAACTGATATTCTACCGTCATTAGGTTTCTTTCGTCCACACATACATTAGGATGTAATAATGTGCTGCATTATACTCTACATCGCTCAAATCTTTTGACTTCTACCTTCCAAATGAACGACCGATACCTTTAAAAACTGATATTCTACCGTCATTATGTTCTCTTTCGTCCACACATACGTCATCGTTACGACCAAGATTTTGGCTCCTCGTGTGGACGTGACTCTCAAAGTAATGAGAGGCAAAAGCTAAAACTGTTGGCCCAAATGGCAACCCAAGAGGGGGGGGTGAATTGGGTTCTTAAAAATTTAACCTTTTAAAATGATTGGCTTTGGAATACACAAGATTAAGTACGAGATAAATATTAACCACAAATAAAGAGATAGAGAGAGAGAATCAAAACACAGCAAACACAAGGATTTTATAGTGGTTCGGTGTATCCACCACCTACGTCCACTCCCAAGTACCACTTGGGTCCACACTACAATCTACTAGATTATAGCCGAGTTGTTTTACAAGCTCACAACTCAAAAATTATTGTTTCCCACGGGATCACAAAGAACCCAGCTAGTTTCCGGGCTCACCAGCATAAAAACCCAAACCCAAGCTAATCTAGCTTGACCCGAGGTATACTACCTCCACTAATTTAATCCCCCTGATTGAACTAGTAAAAACAAATGAGAATAGAGTTTACAATAACAAACAGCTCCTTAAATGAGCAAATATTCAATATAAATAAACAAGGTTATAAGCCTATTTGAAGCATAGTTGATTTAAACTTTTCTTCTTTTCTTCTTTTCTCTTCTCCTTTGAGATGTTGAATCAGGCCTCAGCTCGGATTCTTCGCAAAGATTGCAGATGAGAAGTTGGGAAAAATATGGCTTTTGGCTCTCTTTTTCTTCTTTTGGAAAATCCTCCGATTTTGAACTTGAATGCCTTGGATTTCTCTTTGAGCTTTCTGGAGTTGATGTATTTGAACTTTGACTCTTTCCTCTTTGATTTCTTGCTCAAGACTTCTCGGATTTTTCAAGTTGTTTTCTCTCTATTTTTCCTCTCTTTTTTCTTTTTTTTTTTTCAAACGGACGGTCTTCCTTTTTATAGATTCTCTTTAATCCATGATTAGGTAAAAAACTAGTAGTTATTTGTCCTTGGATTCCTCCTGCACACAATAAAAGTAGCCGTTATAGATTAGGTGAGAAAATGTTGTCGTTGGAGGCCGTTCTGACATTTTGAAAATTCGTTCCTGATAGGTTGGAGTCGGCTCCAACTTTTCAGGTGTCAGCTCCAAGTCGAGTATCCAAAAATAGAAAGTAAAAGTTTGTTGAGGAGTTGGCTCCGAAAAAGGTAAGTGTCGGCTTGTCGCATTCGGGAGTCGGCTCCAGAAAACAATAAGTGTCGGCTCCAGAGTAGTCCAAAAACATGCTTTCTGTTCTCGTATTGAAGTCGGCTCCAGAGACTATAAGTGTCGGCTCCGAAACTCTGGGTGTTGGCTCCGAAACACTGGGTGTCGGCTCCAGACCATGCCAAAAATCAAGAAAGCATTTGATCGGCCACGGAGTCGGCTCAGACCTTCTAGGTGTCGACTCTAGGCTCTGAATTTTGAAACATACCTTTGGCATTTGATTCAAAACATGTTTCTTTATACCCTTTTGATTAATCAAACATTTTTAAGCCCTGAAACACTTGTTAAATCTATTAGTAATAAAATGAATATACTCATATCTTTTTATTAATATCAAAATCAATAATTGGGTCAAGAATCTTCTCCTTTTTGATGATTATAAAAATATTAAGTATATGCATGAGTAAACAATAGGATTCTCACTCCAATTTTCTCAAATGTTTGTCCCTCACAGGTAAGCTCCCCCTGAATGAGGTAGCTCCCCCTATGATGTTCAATTTAACAATTGTTCTTCCTTTTAACAGAAAATTTTATTGGTTGATACTAATTTTAATTGCCTCTCCTTATGTGCAGTTAATTAGATACCAATAAATTAAGCTTAATTGAGCTTACTTGATCCAATGCATATACAAGAGCTAAATATTTCTCCCCTCTTTTTGTTTTACATTCAATGCATATACGATTAGGAAATGCTTACATAACTCTCCTCCTTTTTGTAATCAACAAAAAGATCAAGAAGGGTTAAGTAAAATGACAAAATTGTTAGATTTTTCAAGGATCAAAAGATATTCATTAAGTATAAGATAAGTTCATTACATCAAAAGATAATTAAAACTCTACTATATCAAATATCAAGCTATACATCATTACATTAAAGCTTCAAGATAAATCAACATCAAACTAGACTAATTATCAAAGACACTTCATTACAAGATAATCAGAAATGAGTTCTAAGAAGTCTTTGCAATTCTTCTACAATCCTTGCCATCCCTTCACTTTGAGTCCTAACAAATTCTTTTAGTCTCCTGTCAACAAATGCACATGCAGTCGTAATCTTGTCCTAAAGCTCAGCATTGCATTTGGAGTAAGTTTCTGAGTCTCCACCGATATCCTTAAGCTCTTCAAATATGTTCTTGAGATCATTCTTTAAGGATTCAGCAGAGGAACCAAGGGTAGACTCAATCATTCTAATGCGATCATCCAAAGAGTAAAGGGTTTCTTTCAAATTCATAAATTGGCTATCAAACTCTATCTTCATTTCTTCTTTTTGAGCAGCAAATAAACTTTTGAATTGCTCTAACTGAATATCTGAATATCCGACAGATGACATAGGTGGCGGTACAGGAACTGGAGCAAGAGCAAGAGCAGGAGGTGGTGAAGATCTGCTAGGCTCTGGTGAAGGATGCCTCGCTGATGGACCAACCTTAGATGGTGCAGAAGTCCTAATGTCAGCGGCTCTCTCATCCAGATGACCTTTCCTCTCCCATTGACCATTAACCTTCACAAAGCCCATCCGGTGCACAGTAGCCAAGCTATAGTAATCAGTGTGTCTAAGGTTCTTTGAAGGCTCATTATCAAAAATTGCAATACCTTGACTTCTAAACACCATAGTCAAAATCATACCATAGGGTAGTGAAGATCTTCTTTTGCCCCCAGCCTCAGCCATGTAGAAAATCATCATCCCAGCAAGGTTAATAAGCTGACCAGTCAGAACACTGTCCATAACTACAACGTCTCACTCTGAGACATACTCAAATCGGCCAGTCTTAGGGAATAAAATCCTACTACAGATGTTGTGAAGTAATCTAAGCTCCAAGGGCAACTGATTAGCCCTAACTTCTTCAAATTCAGACACTTCTCTTCCTAACATCCTTGATAATGCATCAGACCTCTCACTATGAATGTCAGCAACAAATCCAGTGACAGGGATGCTCAGAAGATGTCCTAAACTCTGAAAGGTAAGGTGAACTCTCTTCCCTCTAACAGAACTGATAATCCCACCGTCTCCCCTTGATAAATTAAAATAGAATTCCTTAACAAGGGTCGGATAAGTGGGAACATCCAGCGAGCAAACCTTATCCCAGCCAAGATCTTTAATTTGACTTCAATAGAAAATCCCTCGGCCTCAAAGAAATCAAAATCAACCTTTCTACCCATAGTAATAACTCTCCGGCTAAAGTGTCTACTTGTGGAGATGAGGGACCTGGATTATCCGAAGGAGTTGAGGAAGAATCGTCGCTTGGAGATGGCTCACGGACGGGACGCCGAGACGTACACTTCTCGGTGGTTACGGGAGCTCCAAGAACCGATCCTCTCCGCTAGGTGCCATAGAAATCCTTGGGAATGTTTGATTTGAGGAGAATTTGGCTTAGGGAGGTTTTGAGAGAGTTTGGAGAGAGTATGGAAAGGGATTGGAAACGATAGAAATGACGAAGGTGTCGACTCTGCCCTAATAAAGTCAATTTGGGACCACCAGGTGTCGACTCCCGTAAAGTTGGGTGTCGACTCCAAGTCTAACACAGTTAGTGCTCGAACTGGAGTCGGCTCCACTTATACGGGTGTCGGCTCCAAGGTCAAGGACCGAGAGCGACACAGAAGAGGTGTCGACTCCTCAAATTGAGGTGTCGACTCCACTGACAGTTTCAGAGAAAAATAATGAGTTTCAAACATCCGAAACTTATCAAAATAGGGTCAATAAATTTTGAAAAAATCTTTGAATATGAAGATCAAATTGCATAGATGACTAGATAAATTGTCCTTAAAATATGAAAGGAATCTCAGAAATTAATAGAGATCTAGATAGTCATTCCTTAAGGGTTTCAAAATCATTCCAAAGGGTCACAAATCCCTAATTCACCTCTAAGATAAAAAAATCTCTCTTCACTCAAAGGTTTTGTAAATATGTCAGCTAATTGTTCTTCAGTATTAACATAATCAAGAAATTTCATTATTAGCTACATGTTCTCTATAAAGTGATATCTAATTTCAATATGTTTGGTTCTTGAATGTTGAATTGGATTTTTAGTTAAATTTATTGCACTTGTATTATCACATTAATAGGAGTTTTAAGTGTTATGCCATAATCTTCAAGTTGTCGCTTAATCCAAAGGATTTGAGCACAGCAACTTCCAGCTGCAACATATTCTGCTTTAGCAGTTGATAATGCAAAATTTTGCTTTTTGCTAAACCAAGAGATTAAGTTACTTCCTAAGAATTGACATGCACCACTTGTACTTTTTCTATCTAGTTTACATCCAGCATAGTCAGAGTCAGAATATGCAATCAAGTTTAGTGTTGAGTCTCTAGAATACCATAATCCTACATTTTTAGTTCCACTTAGATATCTTAAGATTCTTTTCACTGCAATTAAGTGAGATTCTTTAGGTTCAGATTGAAATCTAGCACATAGACAACAGCAAACATGATATCTGGTCTACTTGCAGTTAAGTAAAGTAGAGATCCGATCATACCTCTGTAGTACTTTTGATCTACTTTCTTACCATCTTCATCTTTGTCTAATTTGCATGAAGGACTCATAGGTGTTCCAAGGGGTTTGATTGACTCCATTCCAAACTTCTTGAGAAGTTCCTTTGTGTATTTTGCTTGGTTGATGAAAATCCCCTCTTTGCTTTGCTTGATTTGAAGTCCTAGGAAGAAGTTGAGTTCTCCCATCATGCTCATTTCGAATTCACCCTGCATTAACTTAGCAAATTCTTGACACAAGAGATTGTTAGTAGCACCGATATAATATCATCAATATATTTGTACTACTAATAAATCCTTGTCTTTTCTTTTCAAAAATAAGGTTTTGTCTACATTTCCTCTAGTAAAATCATTTTCAATCAGAAATTTGCTTAATCTATCATACCAAGCTCTAGGAGCTTGCTTTAAACCATATAGTGCTTTGTGCAATTTAAAACATGATTTGAAATTCATGATCTTCAAAACCAGGTGGTTGTTCAACAAAAACTTCCTCATTTATAAATCCATTTAAAAATGCACTTTTAACATCCATTTGAAATAATTGATATGCATATGACATGCAAATGCGAGTAAGTAATCTAATTGCTTCTAATCTAGCTACAGGTGCAAAAGTTTCATCAAAATCAATTCCTTCTTCTTGATTATATCCTTTTGCGACTAATCTAGCTTTGTTTCTAATTACTATGCCATTTTCATCTAATTTATTTCTAAATACCCATTTTGATCCTATGACTGAATGATCTTTAGGTCTATCAACTAAGGACCAGACATTATTCCTAGTAATTGATTTAATTCCTCTTGCATAGCTAACAACCAATTATTATCTTTTTCAGCCTCTTCAATGGTTTTAGGTTCAATTTGAGATACAAATGCAAGATGATTATTGATGTTTCTCATTGATGATCTAGTTCTTACTCCTTGAGATGGATCACCTATAATTAATTCTTTTGGATGACCATAGGCATATCTCCAATCTCTAGGAAGATCTACATCATTATGATTTGCATCAACAACATCAACACTAGGAGAATCATCATCTTTAGCTCTTGTTCATGATCTGAAGATACATCAATATTTAA
>UESW01003176.1:43472-108859 GCA_900491605.1 Calamus simplicifolius | reverse complement strand
CATTAAATGAAACCACAAATAAAACTATATTAGTATTACTAAATATATAACTAAATTATTTCTTGGTCACAACTAAGGTTAATAACAACCATTTAAATCATTTATAAGTAAACCAATTTTTTTTAGGCAACTAAGGTCCCTACCATGCAAGGGCGAGCCACGGCTACGATCCTTGGCGTGCTAGCAAGGACCGATGCACAGGTTCATGGCTAATGGGAGGGCTTGAGTTTGGGTCGGGCCGTAAGGCGGTCCGTTTAATCATTAGATTTCACAAGCATTCAAGTGTCTTAAACTAATTCTACCTAGGTAAGGCCCTATCCCATTCAAGAATATTTTTGTGATATGTTATTCTGCTATTAATTATCATCGATCGATTACATTGAAATTTCGGCAGCATTTTCCCATATATTCTCCTAAATGTGTGGTATATAAGCCACACTAGGAGAACGTATGAGCAAATACAAACCGAAATCTCACCCCACGATGATTACTAGCAGACTAACATGTCGCAAAAAATGTTCCCAAACTGTCCACCAGGACAATTTGAGAATTTGCAAGACTAAGGCTTACAAATCCTCAAACGGGTCTATAGGTTAAAGTGTTGTGATTGTGGAAGTCCGAAGACAATCGAACTTATGCTTGTTATTCTTAACTTCTTGTGAATTATATGAATTCTATCACTAACTTTTTAAGATTATTGTGTCAAATACAAATGTTTGTGAATACTAAAATGTAAATCATTGAAATTAATAATTTGTTGCTGAAAATTAATAATATTACAACATGACTTTTTATTTAGCATTACATAATTTAATGCATCATTTAGTTTGCAGCAGAATATAAATAATCAAGACTAACAAATGTAATAGTTACAAATGCACAAATACTATTGCATAAACATTCTGCTTAATTAATTATTGCATAAACATTATACAAATTAAATAATAAACATTATACAAATTAAATAATAAATATTATACAAATTAAATAATAAAAAAATTTTTTTACTAAATTTAGGGGGGGTAAAAAAACAAAATTTTTTTTTTTAGACAGTGGCCTGGCCACCGTGGCCAGGCCACTGCCGGGGGGGGGGGCGGGGGGTTTCCCCCCCCCTTGTTAACAAAAAGGAATTTTTTTTTTTTTGACAGTGGCCTGGCCACCGTGGCCAGGCCACTGCCGGCCACGGCAGCGGTCGTGGCCGCCTTGTCCGGCCGCGGCCCGGCTGTGGCCGGACATGAAACAAAAGGGGGGGGCGGGGGGGTTTCCCCCCCCCCCCTGTTATGAAAAAAAAAAATTTTTTTTTTTTACATTGGCCTGGCCACCGTGGCCAGGCCACTGCCGGCCACGGCAGCGGCCGTGGCCGGAGACGACGGCCACGGTTGCGGCCGTGGCCGCCTTGCTCGGTCGCGGCCACGGCCATGGCCGGACATGAAACAAAAGGGGGGGGCGGGGGGGGTTTCCCCCCCCTGGTATGAAAAAAAAATTTTTTTTTTTTACAGTGGCCTGGCCACCGTGGCCAGGAGAGACGGCCACGGCAGCGGCCGTGGCCGGAGAAGACGGCCACGGCTGCGGCCGTGGCCGCCTTGTCCGGCCGTGGCCGGACATGAAACAAAAGGGGGGGGGGGGGGGGGGGTTTCCCCCCCCCCTGTTATGAAAAAAATTTTTTTTTTTTACAGTGGCCTGGCCACCGTGGCCAGGCCACTGCCGGCCACGGCAGCGGCCGTGGCCGGAGACGACGGCCACGGCTGCGGCCGTGGCCGCCTTGCCCGGCGCGGCCACGGCCGTGGCCGCCTTGCCCGGCCGCGGCCACGGCCGTGGCCGGACATGAAACAAAAGGGGGGGGGGGGCGGGGGGGTTCCCCCCCCCCTGTTATGAAAAAAAAAAATTTTTTTTTTTTTACAGTGGCCTGGCCACCGTGGCCAGGCCACTGCCGGCCACGGCAGCGGCCGTGGCCGGAGAAGACGGCCACGGCTGCGGCCGTGGCCGCCTTGCCCGGCCGCGGCCACGGCCGTGGCCGGACATGAAACAAAAGGGGGGGGCGGGGGGGTTCCCCCCCTGTTATGAAAAAAAATTTTTTTTTTTTACAGTGGCCTGGCCACCGTGGCCAGGCCACTGCCAGCCACGGCAGCGGCCGTGGCTGGAGAAGACGGCCACGGCTGCGACCGTGGCCGAGGAAGACGGCCACGGCTGCGACCGTGGCCGAGGAAGACGGCCACGGCAGCGGCCGTGGCCGGAGGGAAATCATTAAAATTTTTTTTTTTTTATAGTGTAGGGGCTTACCTTCGTCGAGAGAAGAAGCCGGAGTCCGATGAGAACGCCGGGGAGCCGGAGGAGCGAGGTGGGAGCCGGATTTTTTTTGAGCAAGGCGGCGGCGGCGGCTAGGTCAACAAGGGAAGAAGAAGAAGAGAGGGGCGGTTTATATATAAGTTCTTAGCGACGCAATTATTTGCGCTAAGAACTCGCAATATTTTTTTTTAATTTTTTCTGTCTTAGCGACGCACTAGTGCGTCGCTAATGAGTCATTAATATTATTTTATTATTAATTTATGAAAAAAATAGTGACGCCAAAAATTGCGTCACTAATGCGTCGCTACCTTGGCGCCAACATCCGGCGGGAAATTTATTTTTATTTTCTAAACATTGCGATGCAATTTTGCATCGCAATAATTTTTTAATATTTTTAATCAGCTATATGTATTTTAATAATATAATTGCGATGCATATATTTTGTCACAATATTTGTTTAATTTTTTTTAAAAAAAATGCGTCGCTAAGGCGTCGCAATATTTTTTTAATATTTATAAATGATAATATTTATAATTAATGTTAATAATTGCGACGAAAATTGCATCGCAATATATTTTATAAAATTTTTAATTACATAAATTTATTTTAAAAACATTGCGACGCAACTTATGCGTCGCAATATTATATTGCTTTTATTTTTAAGACTGAAATTTTTTTTTAACTTAAAATAATTGCGATGCATAAGTGTCGTCGCAATATTTGTTTAATTTTTTCCTAAAATGAGTCGCTACGGAGTCGCAAAAATTCTTAATTATTTATTAATGTTAATATTAATAATTTATGATAATTATTGCGATCCTGGACCTTTGCGATCGGTCCGATCGGCAACGATCCGACGGTTGCGATCGATCCAAGCCGTGATCCCGATCGGCCACGACCGATCTCGGACTGTGGCGATCGGTCCGATCGGCGACGATCCGATGGTTGCGATCGATCCAAGCCCTGATCCCAATCGGCCACGACCGATCCCGTACCGTTGCGATCGGTTCGATCGGCGACGATCCGACGGTTGCGATCGTTCCAAGCCCTGATCCCGATCGGCCACGACCGATCCCGGACCGTTGCGATCGGTCCGATGGGTGACGATCCAACAGTTGATCGATCCAAGCCCTGATCCCGATCGGCCACGACCGATCCCGGACCGTTGCGATCGGTCCAATTGGCAAAGATCCGACGGTTGTGATCGATCCAAGCCCTGATCCCGATCGGCCTCGATCGATCCTGGACCATTGCGATCGGTCCGATCGGCGACGATCCGATGGTTATGATCGATCCAAGCCCTGATCCCGATCGGCCACGATCGATCCCGGACCGTTGCGATCGGTCCGATCGGCGACGATCCGATAGTTGCGATCGATCCAAGCCCTGATTCCGATCGGCCACGACCGATCCCGGACCGTTGCGATCGGTCCAATTGGCAAAGATCCGACGGTTGTGATCGATCCAAGCCCTGATCCCGATCGACCTCGACCGATCCCGGACCATTGCGATCGGTCCAATCGGTGATGATCCGATGGTTGCGATCGATCCAAGCCCTGATCCCGATCGGCCATGACCGATCTCGGACCGTTGCGATCGGTCCGATCGGCGACGATCCGACAGTTGCGATCGATCCAAGCCCTGATCCCGATCGGCCAAGACTGATCCGGACCGTTGCGATCGGTCCGATCGGCGACGATCGACAGTTGCGATCGATCCGAGCCCTGATCCCGATCGGCCACGACCGATCCCGGACCGTTGCGATCAGGACGATTGGCAAAGATCCGACGGTTGTGATCGATCCAAGCCCTGATCCCTATCGGCCACGACCGATCCCGTACCGTTGCGATCGGTCCGATCGGCGACGATCCGACGATTGCGATCGATCCAAGCCCTGATCCCGATCGGCCACGACCGATCCCGGACCGTTGCGGTCGGTCTGATTGGCAAAGATCCGACGGTTGCGATCGATCCAAGCCCTGATCTCGATCGGCCACGACCGATCTCGGACCGTTGCGATCGGTCCGATTGGCAAAGATCCGATGGTTGTGATCGATCGAAGCCCTGATCCAGATCGGCCACGACCGATCCCGGACCGTTTGATCGGGACGATTGGCAAAGATCCGACGGTTGTGATCGATCCAAGCCCTGATCCCGATCGGCCACGACCGATCCCGTACCGTTGCGATCGGTCCGATCGGCGATGATCCGACGGTTGCGATCGATCCAAGCCCTGATCCCGATCGGCCACGACCGATCCCGGACCGTTATGATCGGTCCGATTGGCAAAGATCCGACGGTTGTGATCGATCCAAGCCCTGATCCCGATTGGCCACGACCGATCCCGGACCGTTGCGATCGGTCCGATCGGCGACGATCCGATGGTTGCGATCGATCCAAGCCCTGATCCCGATCGGCCACGACCGATCCCGGACCTGGACCGTGGCGATCGGTCCAAGATCGGCGACAATCCGACGGTTGCGATCGATCCAAGCCCTGATCCCGATCGGCCACGACCGATCCCGGACCGTGGCAATCGGTCCAAGATCGGCGACGATCCGACGGTTGCGATCGATCCAAGCCCTGATCCTGATCGGCCATGACCGATCCCGGACCGTTGCGATCGGTCCGATTGGCAAAGATCCGACGGTTGTGATCGATCCAAGCCCCGATCCCGATCGGCCTGACCAATCCCGGACCGTTGCGATCGGTCCGATCGGCGACGATCCGACGGTTGCGATCGATCCAAGCCCTGATCCCGATCGGCCACGACCGATCCCGGACCGTTGCGATCGGTCCGATCGGTGACGATTCGATAGTTGCGATCGATCCAAGCCTTGATCCCGATCGGCCACGACCGATCCCGGACCGTTGCGATCGGTCCAATTGGCAAAGATCCGACGGTTGTGATCGATCCAAGCCCTAATCCCGATGGCCACGACCGATCCCGGACCGTTGTGATCGGTCCGATCTGTGACGATCCGACGGTTGCGATCGATCCAAGCCCTGATCCCGATCGGCCACGACCGATCCCGGATTAAAAAAATTAATTTCATTTAAATTTAATTTAATTTCTCTAATTTTCTAAAAATTTAATTTAATTTAATTTCTCTAATTTTCTAAAATTTAATTTAATTTATACTTTAAAAAATTTAATTTCATTTAAATTATTTGCGACGCAATTTATGCGTCGCTGAATTAAAAAATAATTTTTCTAATTTTCTTGTTTATTGCGTCGCTAATGCGTCGCTATTTAATATATTTAATTCTTTTAAAAACATTGCGACGCACTATGTTGCGTCGCAATATTTTTTTCCGATATTTAAATTTTATCAAATTTAATTTCATTTAAATTATTTGCGACGCAATCAGTGTGTCGCTAAATTTAAAATAATTTCTTTAATTTTCTATTTTATTGCGTCGCTAATGCGTCGCTATTTAAAATTTAATTCTGTTCAAAACATTGCGACGCAACTCAGTGCATCGCAATATTTTTTTTCGATATTTAAATTTTATAAAAATTTAATTTAAAAATATTGCGATGCATTATTTGCGTCGAAATATTAAAATATTAATTTTTTTTTATTTTCTGGTTAATTGAGTTGCTAATGCGTCGCTAATTGCGTCGCAATATTTTGTTGTCACAGAGGCATCGCAAGTGGTCGCAATTTAGTGACGCAATGATGCGTCGCTAAACTTGCGTCGCTATTTCAGTGTTTTCTTGTAGTGGATCCGACGGTTGCGATCGATCCAAGCCTTGATCCCGATCGTCCACGACCGATCTCGGACCATGGCGATCGGACCGATCGGCGTCGATCTAACGGTTGCCATCGATCCAAGCCTTGATCGATCATGGTCGGCGATGAACGATCTCGGACCGTCGTGATCGATCCGATATGCGACGATCCGACAGTTGCGATCGATCCAAGCCGTAATCCCGATCGGCCACGACCGATCTCGGACCGTTGCAATCCGTCCGAGATCAGCGACGATCCGACGGTTGCGATCAATCGAAGCCGTGATCCCGATCGGCCACAACCGATCTCGACCGTGGCGATCGGTCCGATCGGCGATGATCCTCCGGTTGCGATCGATCCAAGCCCTGATCCCGATCGGCCAGGACCGATCTCGGACCATGGCGATCGGTCCGAGATCGCTGATGATCTGACGGTTGCGATCGATTGAAGCCCTGATCCCGATCGGCCATGACCGATCCCGGACCGTTGCGATCGGTCCGAGATCGCTGACGATCCGATGGTTGCGATCGATCCAAGCCCTGATCCTGATCGGCCACGACCGATCTCAGACCGTGGCGATCGGTCCGAGATTACGGACGATCCAACGGTTGCGATCGATCCAATCCCTGATCCGATCGGCCACGATCGATCTCAGACCGTGACGATCGGTCCGATCGCTGATGATCCGACGGTTGCGATCGATCCAAGCCCTGATCTCAATCGGCCACGACCAATCTCGGACCGATCGCTATTTAACATAATTAATTTTTTAAAAAAAACATTATGACGCAAAGGGTTGCGTCACAATTTTTTATATGATAATTATATTATATAAAAATTAATTTTATTTAAAATAATTACGACGCAACAAGTGCATCGCTAAATTAAAACATAATTTACCTAATTTTTTGGTTTATTGCATCGCTAATGCGTCGCTATTAAACATAATTATTTTTTAAAAAAATATTGTGACGCACTGAATTGCATCGCAATTTTTTTTTCTCATAATTATATTTTATAAAAAATTATTTTATTAAAATAATTGCGACGCATATATTGCGTCACTAAATTAAAAATTATTTTTCTAATTTTCTAGTTTATTGCGTCGCTAAGGCGTCGCTATTTAATATAATTAAATTTTTAAAAACATTGTGACGCACTGTGTTGCGTCGCAATTATTTTTTCTCATATTTATACTTATAAAAATTAATTTTATTTAAAATAATTGCGATGTAGTTATTGCGTCGCTAAATTAAAAAATACTTTTTTAATTTTCTGGTTTTATTGCGTTGCTATTTAATATATTTAATTTTTTAAAATCATTGCGACGCACTAAGTTGCATCGCAATATTTTTTTCTAATATTTATATTTTATAAAAATTAATTTTATTTAAATTATTTGCAATGCAATTGATGCGTCGCTAAATTAAAAATAAATTTTTTAATTTTTTGGTTTATTGCATCGCTAATGCGTCGCTATTTAACATATTTAATTCTTTTAAAAACATTGCGACGCACTGAGTTGCGTCGCAATATTTTTTTCCCATATTTATATTTTATAAAAAAATTAATTTAAAATTATTACGACGCATTATTTGCGTCGCTAAATAAAAAAAATTAATTTTTTTTGATTTTCTGGTTTATTGAGTCGCTAATGCGTCGCTAATTGCGTCGCAATATTTTGTTGTCACGGAGGCGTGGCAAAGTGGTCGCAATTTAGCGACGCATAATTGCGTCGCTAAATTTGCGTCGCTATTTCAGTATTTTCTGTAGTGATAGACTTGACACAATCGGCAAATAGATTGAATCCATATCCAAAATCAAGATTTGAATATAAAATTGGATTGAATCGGGGTCAAGTGTGACTTGACCTTAATCATGTAGCTCAACCATGGCTAAGCTATCATATGGATGAGGTTTCAGGATAGTCGGATATCACAGATACAAGAGACTAGGTTTTGAGTTCAAGATTGGATCTTAGTGTTAGGAAAAATGCATAAAGGTAGTGATTAAAATTAAATAAAAATTTCATAGTAAATTGTTATATGCTCTGTGTGTTATTTGAATTTGATCAGGGCTAGTTGATGTTATAAAAATTTTATTTTTATAGGATGATGGTAATGGCTGCATGTAGAGAAATCCGTGCAGTCATAGCAACTAGCAATATTTTTGCTAGAATCTGAATAACAGTTTGGTGTTTAGATGAAATCACTTGTGCTTTCGTTGGAAGAAGAATCAAAGTTGGTGCTAACCACATTAATTAACAAAAGCCTCTTAAATTGACATCACATTAATCATACTTTGAAGGATATGATCGCTGTTCTGAGTTTATTTTCAATTTTTTATTCCGTGGACTGATTTTTTTCTGATAACTATTAGTTCTGAGAAGTGCATGGATGAACGGAAAAACACTACTACTTTTAATGTGATTAGAAAATGGTTATTTGATCATATCTAATTAAGTTCATCACTTGCCATGCATAGTTCGTATTAGATCTCATTATGAGTGCCATGAGACGATGTAATCATATTGTTTCTGAGGAGTAGGGTAGAAGGATATCTAAATGCACCCTGCAATTAAATTAGAAGTTAATAATAAGAAGAGTAGAGTTCAACTCAAAGTATTTATCTTATTCTACTGGGAAATGAAATTACAATTTTGAAGCAAATAATTTTTTTAAAGAAACAAATATTTTTTACCAAGTAGGAATTCAAAGTAAACTAGAAATTAAAATGCTAAACAAAACATGAATCCTAACTTATAAGGTTGCTTGCAACAAAAAATAATCAAGGTCTCGAAGCATAGATTATTTACCAAATATCTCTTTTTGATTCTAGAAATTGTTGATGTAGGCTTGAGAGCCTAGTAAAACTTGAGAGTTACCTAGTGAAAGATTAAACAAAAATATGCAATGGAATTAAATCTAGACCTCAAATTTTGCAACTAATTATCAATTTCAAAACTAAAAAACAAAGGGATTTACATCCATACGCTAAAAGAAAGAAGAGAATTGGTTAATAGCTTCTTGCCTTTTTATCAAGAGGGCTCATTGTTGCCGAAGACTACCAAATTGATGCTTTTGAGGTGCTACCTCAACTAAGGACTCAACCAGTTAGCTGCATTATTTTTCCTAAAATCTACTAAGGTCATTCAAATTTTACCATGCAGAAAAGGAACACAAGAGTGAAACCAACAAAGAAAGAAGTTTTATCAATTTCTAAATTATCAAAATTGAGTACAATAGTATGCATTTACAAGCTTCAAGATACCTTACAAAGATAGGGACATTCAGATGCCCTTAGAGAATGAAAAGAATAAGAAAATGACTCCTAAGCTACATAAACTAAGTAATCTTATTGTAAGAACATTTGTACAGAAGGAAATAACATTTCAATGCTGTCCTAAATGACACTAAAGGGGTTCGAATGTTAACTATATTATTGGCAGGTGATGCTTCGTGTCCTTTAGATAGTGGATGGGATATCGTTCGATCTAAGAAAGCCTATTTAGTTTTAATTGCATTTTAAGGCATGCCTTCTATAAGCTCCCTTCTAAGATCTCCTAGGCACTATTGATTAATTATATGCCCTCCAATTGCTTTATATATCTCCAATGGTAAGTTATTCTATGATTTTGGTCTTTCTATTTCTAGTTTTGATGAATTCCAATAATATTTGCTTCTTTTTGTCAATGATTTTTTTTTCCTTACTTTTACTTTTCCTTGTTTAAATATGCTAATAGTCTAATGTCTAATTTTTTATTGTTGGACTTTCCTTTTTTTTTTTTTTTTGAGAATTCTCTTGAATTTTTGTTAACAACAAACCTTTGCTTAATAAGATATTACCACATTTCGAGATTGTGATGATATCTCTTTGGATGAAGGATCTTTACAATAATTATTAAATACCATTTCCATATATAAACTTTTAGTAATAGTCATGAACAATTATTAGATATTTTTAAGATTTTTAAAAATATACATATATTGGTGGATGCTATTAAGCAAAATTAAAAATTCGTTGCTACAAATGTTCTTTATTATAGCCAGCCTAGTTCACACCTCTTCCCATATGTGATCATGAAAATCAAAAGTCCATTAATTAATTTAATTATGTCTATAATTACACACAAATAGCTTTTAAGACATGCATTAATAAAACTTAATTGGGTTGCCCTATTTGTGCGAAAATATATTTTTCCATCCATATTACTAATTGCTTGAAACTTTTTTTTTTTGTTCAAAACAAGGGGAAATATTTTTGATTAAGGAAAAATATAAAATAAGGATGTGAGGTTATTTTTAATAATTATCTTATTATAGAGACAAGCTATGTGTCCCTCCAAAGGAGAATAGAGTTGCATACAAATCTTAATCCAATCAATCCATATATCTTATAGAAATTTTTATCACCAAAGATAGGCCATGTATCCCTCCAAAGGAGAATAGAGTTGCTTGCAAATCTTAAGCAAATCAATCAATATATTTATAGATAGTTTCATCACCAAAGATAGGCCATGTATCTCTTTAAAGGAGAATCTTAAACAAATCAATCAATATATTTATAGATATTTTTATCACCAAAGATAGCCATGTATCTCTCCAAAAGAGAATAAAGCTGTATGCAAATCTTAAACAAATCAATCAATATATTATAAATTTTTTTATCACCAAAGATAGGCCATCTTTCTCTCCAAAAGAGAATAAAGTTGCATGCAAATTTTAAGCAAATAAAAAACATACCATGTACGTATTTTATTTAATGTAGGATAATAGAGTTGCATGCAAATTTTAATCAAGTCAAAACATACCATGTACATATTTTCATTTGATACTAATGTCCATGTTCTTTATATACCGATGGTGCTTGACTTCTACTCCATAGACAAAGAGAGTTGAAGCAGAAATGGGTTCAACTTCGCACTCCCTTCATATTTTGTGGCTCTTATTTTTAGCCTACTTGGTCACAATTTCTAATGCTAGGAAAATTCTCCTTTCCTCAGGTAACTAATATCTTTGCTACTTATTTTGTCATATGTATAAGCACATCAATATAGGAACTTCTTATCGATTAAATGACCATCAACTTCTAAACTATGTATAATAGCGATTCATCATATGTTCTTGACTCAAACATTATTTGCATATCAACCTACTAAGCTTTAGAACAATGGTAGGGAGAATAAGGAGCATTAAGCATATGCATTTGGTAAACATACGATTTCATGCTTAACAAAATTTTAAAACTCCTATCTCATATTTGAATGGGTTATAATGGACTAGGAGAAGATGTGGTTAGAGAATCCGATATTGACAATGCTGCTTCATTGCAAAACCTGAGGAATGACCCTCGAAACCTTCCATTCTTCAATAATAAGGTGGTGGACAATGGTAAGCCAAATGATCCAAGGCACATGTTTTTGTTAATCAAATAGTTTTATATGTAGCTAAATACTTAATTTCTTTCTTATATTTGAATGACATATAATGGAACAGGAGATGTATTCCTAGACGCTAGTGTTGACTATATCAAGCCCGGTCCAAATCCAGGACAGAACAATCAATCGCCTCCTCCACCAAGTGACAGAAAAGGTTGATTAAGTCAAAAGAGCCCTCTGATAGCTGTCTTAGCCACTCTTGTGATGATGATCCAATAAAATGATATGAGACTAGTGTGATGGCACTAGCCATCTCAATGTTATCTCAGATACTAAGTGGAGCCACATATATGTCCAATGAATCATCATGATTAATTTTCATGCCAAAGTTTTAATTGATGATGTGCTACGTGTTGTCCCTCAATAACTGCAATTACTTTTTTTTTTTTAAAGCATCAAGCTTTTTCACTCCAAAAAAAAGAAAAGTTAGCTTCTTCTTGGAATGAGTTTAGCCAAAATCGTTGATTGGTTTCTCCAAATAGAGAGGTCGAGGAAACGTCCTATGGAAATGGTGAAGAGATTTCTAGAGCAAAATAATTCATTTTATTCGTGACAATACTTGGTACTGAGTTGTGCATGAGAGAGAGATTTATGAAACACTGAACGTGTTAAATTCTGCAGTAGTTCTTGACCTTGATTCTCTGTATTATTATAAATTGTGATTTATTCATAAGTAGTCAATTATGCATGGTTAAATTCTTGTTGCTGTCAGCGTTGTTTATGGAGTTTCTTTACTATTTTTAACTATATTTATTATGTTTTTAATTTTCTATATTCATACATTTTTAATTTTTATTATTTTTTCTAGCCTCGTTAACTTTTTAGTTGTTTCCTTATTGGAGTTTCAAAAATTTTACAGTAATCCAAAATATTTCGAAACGAGAAATTTGTGATGAAATTTATGAAATTTTTATCTATCTTTTCCATGTTTTTAATTTTCTTCTTTCAGTTTCTCTTTGATTTTTAGAGGAGTTATTTCTCTATTTTGATTATTAAGAATTTTTTATTAATTAAATAAAATTCTTAGGTTTGTTATAAAAAAAATTATCGGCCATTAACTCAATGCAATACTATTATTTCATCATTATAACTATATATTAATTTATCCTTCTTGTCCACCTAATAAAAAAACAGACAGAAAAAATGCACATCGTGATTTGAGTGAAAGAGGCCCTGAGCATTGCGACGTGGACTATGCGGCCCGTGAGAACTATGCGGCCCGTGAGAACGATGAATGTAGAATATTTGTCACATGAGACTATAAATTTCCATGGAGGCCTTCCCTTATGAGATGTCCCATCTCGTGCAGCGGTGACACCGGTGCTTATTTTACTGTTTTCAAATTAATAAATTATTAAATACTCTATCCTTTGGTTTAGTTTATGCTATTTTAAAATTAAATGCATTTTACTATGCCTTTAACTTTTTCTCCTTTTTTTATGATGTCGTAGTCATGATAACTTGAAAGGCATATAACAGCGATGGATGACAGAAATGAGATTTGGATTGAGATTCTATTTCTAATAAAAAAAAAAACTAATAATTGAAGCCTTAAAATTATTAATGTGCAAAAAAAAATGTATAGTCATTTTGAATTCAATTCAATTTTTCAGAAGTATTACTTTACTTTTTCGACCTATACCTAGCCATGTTATAGTTGGCTCCAACCAAAATCAATTCCCTTCTTAAGACAGAAAAGTTATTTTATTGTTAAGACTACAGATGGGTTGGATCAACTTAACATTCAATTTAGCCTCGATCTAATTAGATCTGTTCTAATTTGTAGTTAAAGTTCTATGGGTTGGATCGGATTTAAAAATTAAATCCAATCTAAATTCTAGCTCAGCTTCAAATCATATATTTTTGCCCTTGACTCAACCATATATACCCAAACTTATAAAGTTTAATTTTATAAATCTTATTTTCCTTCATTCTAATTATTTTTATCAATTTATTGTATAAGCTCTAATTTAAACTAATTCTTCTATTTATCTTAATAACTAGATCTCCTCTCATCTTCTTTTCCTTAATTATATCTAAATATTTATATTTTATTACTTATTTTGATAAATTCTTATTTATAATATCTTTAAGTATGTCAATAAATATTTTAAATATTATAATTTATAAATCTAAGGATAATTAGACATTTGGATAGGATTAAAAAATTTTAAATAAAAAATTAATTTCAAATTATTTTTTAGTCTTATTTAAATTGTTTAATGAATTATCAATAATAATATTTTAGCTATAAATAATAGATACTTAATTACAAATATGATTTGATTCAATCCTGCCCTATATCTCAATATCGTGGATTGAACTCTGATTCTAAATAGATTTGAATGGCTTGTTAGATTTAATTTATTTTTTTATAAAGTCAATCTAATCTTATCTAATTTACTAATGAATTGAATTCAGGTTCAAAATCATAATCCAAATATAAAATCGAATTGCATTAGAATTAAATATGATCCAACTTGGCACAATCGATTTGTAGCATAGAAAGGGCTAGCAATGGACTAGCCTCCCCCAATTACGACCTCTCTTTTATGTCTTTCACAGCTTGTTATCACTGCTGGTATGTTTCCTCTGCTGCTGAACATAAATCTAAATCAATCTCTCTCGCACGCATGCACGCAGGGCCAAATTGTTGAAGGCTATGCATGTGCCCCACTCAAGTCGCTATAATGCTAAAAAAAATTTGATGCAAAAATATTATTAAAATACATCAGTTTACAGATTAATTTATATATTTCAGTCTCCATCAAAACAATTGGCCGTCTCTATTGTACTCAAAAGGTAGGCATCTCCCCCAGTCTCTCCCAAACGATGCCCAGCTGAAGAAACTCTTCAAAAAATTCTTGTCCTTTGTGTTACATGTTATTTGATTCTATTTGTCTACCAGAAAGTTTTTTACATTTTGCTGTTGTGCTAACAAAAAAGAAAATACAATCTGAACTAGAGACTAGAGAAAATGGAACATGATAATAAATTATGACCATGTATGCGGTAATTACCGGCTTTGTTTATATCATCAATGTTCATCTCAACATAGTAATAAAATTATAAATTAGAAAAACATTTTATTTGGTGAACAGAGACTTGAGAAAATGGAACCATTGATAATTTAAGATTTCTCCATTATTCTGAATTTAATTAGTTCCATGTGTACGTTTTCCATGATGATTCAGACCTTTATATATATATATATATATATATATATATATATATATATATATAGCTTAAATGTAAGCAATACATATTTTAACATTTTTTTAATATAGCTTTATATTTTGGTAAAAAAATATTAGCCCAATAGTTGAAAATATCTTGGTTGGTCATGACAAGGCCTCCTCAATGCTTAAAGTGGTTGTCATATACCTCTTTTCTTTTCCATCTAGGGGATGTTTGGCTGGAGAGGAAAGAAGGGTTCAGACTTTTTTCTCAGGCTTCACCAAAAAGGATTACCTACGAGAAAGATATAGTATTTTCTGTTTTTCATCTAACTAAAAAATTTTAAGATGAAAAGTTCAAAACTACCTCTATTATATTTATATTATATTATAATATATATAATATAGGATAATATAATAATACAATATATTATCTTATATTAGAAAAAATATTACTAATATAATATCGTATATTATGTTTTATTATATATATTAATTTTCATGCAATCATTGTTCTAAAGGTATTATAGTTAAATTAAATAAAATTACTTTCAATCAAATATAAAAAAATACTTTCAGAGCCATTTTGTCATATAAATTTTTTATCAATTAAATTTTGTTCACAAATGTGTTATTATATGGTATTTTTTGTATACTTTTCTTACCACTTTGCTTTAATTTCTATATATAATTTCTTATTAGCTAGCTAGGTTTATCCGCCAGCTCAACGTCCTTTATATTCGCTCCAACTCTATATAAAAAGAGTTCGCCGATATTTTAATTTAAACAGACGATATTGGTGGGCCGTGCCATCACTTGGTCATGCATGAGAGATGAGACTAGCAAGGAATGGCAACCAGTGATGGTGCCGTGTGCACTCTTCTCACTTCGCTTATTCTTTCAATTCCTTCCAAGAAGTCAAAAGCTAGCATCCTCAGCTAATTGGCAATCTAGCAGTGGGTCGTCACAGTAATGTTTTATTGTGTGGATGCAGGCGTTTTCTTTTAAGGAGGTGTTCATAATTGGCTAGTTCTATTATTTTACATATATAGCTGATAGTACTGCAAGTCTCATCAGGCATGCAACGCCGCATGTGGTGCAAGATATATATGCCAGCATATATATGATCATCGATCGATTTAATTTGTTCGATCTCTCTCAAGGTTGGCTTTCATGGCATGCATGGGTCATTGGTGCATTTGGCTGGTTGGTTGGACCACTACGTACGTGATGCCCATATATAGTTGTCTGCAATGCAATTATTTAAAACAATATATATATCCAACTCGAAAGAGCTAATTACTCAAGGTTGTTGATGAGTTCTAGCTCTCCCATCCATTTGCCCATCCAAAAATCTCAACAAAAAAAATAAAAATAAAAATAAAATTAACAACAACAACAGCAATGATGATAATATGAAAGAATAACTTAATCTTGAGACTAGCTAGGCCACCCAGCAGGCTTCAAGTATATAGACGGTAGAAATTAAAAAACCAGCGTCCGACTGCTTGCAGGCTGCTAGGCCTGTTTGAGGAGCATCAATTCCAGTCTAGTCACTGGTTATTTTATTTTTATTATCTTTTGTAAAAACTCTATCATAATATTACAAAACTACGTCAAGAATAATAATAATATTTATGGCTAGCTCCCGGGTGCTGGAAACAATATCGATCAGTTGTAGCTTTGTTGAATATTAACCAGTGACCAAATAAAGAAGTGAACATGAGTCTTCTCGATGGATTGACATCAGTGGTTATTTTATTTATCCTAAGATCTTTAACTATTAGAATTTATCATTTCATATCTAGGCTTCTTATTAAGAGTGCTTTTTCATGAATTAATGAAGACTAAGAAGGTTTGATGACATTGATTGATGAAATTTAAATTTTGAAGATAACCATCAACACTAAAAAAATATATATATACGTACGTGTATATATATATACACACTCCTGTATATGTGTGTATGTGTGTGTATATATAAATATATATGTATGTATATGTATGTATAAAAGAAAACCATGTAATGAATGAGCAACTAGACCATTGATCCAAAGGAGAGATGAGTTATATTATTATAACAAATGATCCAAAAGCTATATATATAAAAAAATACAACCCATTTAATATAAACCCCAAAACTAAATTTATTTAGCATTACAAAGGTCAGTGGGTGGTTGTTAGTCAAATTTAGGTCTAGCAATCTTGACTTATTAATAGGTCAAGTTGGGTCATCAGGCTTAAATGAGGTTGATCTAACCCAAACAATTGATTGCCTATTTGGTCACTCTTTAACTACCACATAAATTTTTCTTATTACATAGCCTGTTGTTCTTTACCTAATTTATGTAATGAGCTCAAACCTTTTATCCTATAAAACATAAAACCTTAACCTTTGTAATTGCCATCATCTTTAATCGCCACCATCTTTAACATAAAGCAAGAGATGGGATGCTAGTTCACAAATATGTTATCATATCAACCAAGAAAAGTCTACCAAAAAAATGCATGCATATATTTAATTGAGACTTTTCTCCAAGAAAAAGAGATCCAAAGTATGCAATAGATAGTTGTTATCCTATAATTTTAAATACTATACAACCTTTGTTATATGCCACAACCTAGCAAACTGAGTTGACGGTTCATGAAACAACTTAATAGGGTTTAAAAAACAAATTCCTTGAAAATTTCCTTGCAAAATTAATTTCTGAGCGAATTTTTGAGCAATTTGTTTTTTATTAATAAGTCCTTAGCAAATATTTTTTGATAAAAAATATCCTTCGGAAAATCCCTCATAGATTTAATTTCTGAAGGATTTTTTGATGATTTTTCAAGAAATTTTCTGAGGGATTTTCTATAATAAATGACTCATTTATAAAAAAATAAAAAAAATCCTTCAAAGTCAAAAATTAATTTTGCGAGGGATTTTGTGAGGGATTTGTTTTTCATTAATGAGTTATTAATAAAAATTTTTGATGAAAAATATGCCTCAGGAAATCACTCGCAAATTTAATTTTCAAGGGATTTTGTGAGGGAATTTTGATGATTTTGTGAAGGATTTTTCGAGGGATATTTCTATAATAAATGGTTTATTTGTAAAAAAAAATTGATTAAAAAAATCTCTCAAAAATTAATTTTGTGAGAAATTTTCTAAGGCATTTCTTTTTCATTAATGAGTTATTAATAAAATTTTTTGATGAAAAAAATTGATAAAAAAATCCCTCGCAAAATTAATTTCCAAAGGATTTTTCGAGGGATTTTTTTTATCAATTTTTTTTACTAATAAGCCATTTACTACAGAAATATCCCTCAAAAAATTCATCGTAAAATCATCAAAAAATCCCTTGAAAAATCCCTCAAAAATTAATTTTGTGAGGGATTTTCTGAGGGATTTTTTTATCAAAAAATTTTATTAATAACTCATTAATGAAAAAAAAATCCCTCACAAAATTAATTTCTGAGGGATTTTTTTATCAATTTTTTTATAAATAAGCCATTTATTTTAGAAATGTCCATCAGAAAATCACTCACAAAATAATTATAAAATCACTCAAAAAATATCTTAGTTTTGCAAGGGATTTTCCAAGGGACTTTTTTTATCAAAAAATTTTATTAATAACTCATTAATGAAAAATAAATCACTTGAAAAATTCTTCACAAAATTAATTTCTGAGAAATTTTTTTATCAATTTTTCTTTTTACAAATAAACCATTTATTATAGAAATATCCCTTAGAAATTTTCTCGTAAAATCATTAAAAATTCATCGCAAAATCCCTCAGAAATTAATTTTGCGAGGGATTTTCCAAGGGTTTTTTTTTATCAAAAAATTTTAGTAATAACTCTTTAATAAAAAACAAATCCCTTGCAAAATTGAATTTTGTGGGATTTCTTGAGAGATTTTTTATCATTTTTTTATAAATAAATCATTTATTATAGAAATATCTCTTAAAAATTCCCTCGTAAAATCATCAAAAAATCCCTCAAAAATTAATTTTGCAAGGAATTTTTCGAGGCATTTTTTTATAAAATTTTATTAATAACTCATTAATGAAAAATAAATCCCTCAAAAAATCCCTCAAAAAATTAATTTTCAATGGATTTTTGACGTATTTTTTTATCAATTTTTTTTAACAAATAAGTCATATATTATAGAATTTTGCAAGGAATTTTTTGAGACATTTTTTTCATTAAAAAATTTATTAATAACTCATTAATGAAAAATAAATCCCTCAAAATTTTCCTTGCAAAATTAATTTTTGAGGGCTTTTTCAAGAGATTTTTTTTATAATTTTTTTTTACAATTAAGCCATTTATTATAGAAATATTCCTTGTAAAATCCCTCGTAAAATCATCAACAAAATCCCTCAAAAAATCTGTCAAAATTTAATTTTGTGAGGGATTTTTCGATGGACTTTTTTCATCAATTTTTTTATTAATAACCGATTAATGAAAAATAAATTCCTCAAAAAATCCCTCACAAAATCCCTCTAATTTTTTTATTTATAACTGATTAATCAAATTTTGAGGGATTTTTTTATCAAATTTTTTACAAATAAGCCATTTATTATAGAAATATCGCTCAAAAAATCCCTCGCAAAATCCCTTGAAACTTAATTTTATGAGGAAATTTCCTATGGATTTTTTTTAATTTAAAATTTTATTAATAACTCATTATTGAAAAACAAATCCCTTAAAAAATCCCTCGCAAAATTAATTTACGATGGATTTTTTGAGGGATTTTTTTATCTAATTTTTTTTAGAAAGAACCTATTTATGTTAGAAATATCCCTCAAAAAATCCCTCGCAAAATTAATTTTGCAATAGATTTTGTGAGAAAATATTTTTTTATCAAAAAATTTTATAATTTATATTTTTTGTCAAATAATCCCTCAGAATTACGAGGGATTTTTTTTCTTGATAAAATCCCTCGGTAAATCATACTTTTCTAGTAGATGGATTAAAATTTTTGTCTAGCAAGAATATGGTGATAGAGATGCCTTGGTTGAAAATATTCAAGAAAAAATGTGAAAAACTTGCATAGTTGGAAAGCAACAAAGAAGAACCTACATTTCAGGAAGATCAAGAGAAGCATCAAAATCATTGGAATTGATACATTCAGATGTTTGCGGCTAGATCAAACCAATAACTATGGGAGGTAATGAATATTATCTTTCCTTCACTGATAATTATTCTGGACAGACATGGGTTTATTTATTAAAAATAAGAGTGAAGTATTTTAAAAATTTAAGAAATTTAAGTTGCTTGTTGAAAAACAAAGTGGTTTTCAAATTAAAGCTTTGAGATCGGATTGTGGTGGTGAGTATTTATCCAATGAGTTTTCAAATTTTTTCAAAGCACATAGAATTTTTCATCAAGTTACCATGCCTTATTCACCTCAGCAAAATAGAGTTTCAGAAAGAAAAAAAATTAAACTATTTTAAATATGGTTCGATGTATATTGAAAGATAAAAATATGCCTAAAAAATTTTGGGGAGAAGCAGTTGCTTGTGTAGTTTATTTATTGAATAGATTTTCATCAAAAAGACTTCACAATATGACACCTGAGTAAGCATGGAGTTCATATAAGCCTAAGGTTGATCATCTTTGCATCTTTGAAAGTATTGCTTATGTCAAAGTATATGATGAGAAAAGGATCATACTTGATGATAAAGGAGTAAAGTCCATTCTTTTAGGATATGCTGAAAATTTAAGTGGCTATAAGTTGTATAATCCTATTAAAAAGAAAGTGATTTTTTCAATAGATATTTTATTTGATAAAAAGAAAATGTGGAGCTGGCAAGATAATAATAAAATATAAAAAAATGATGCATATATTAAAGAAGAAGAAGAGTCACAACATCAAGAAGAAATTTTATTAATCCCACAACAAAGTTCAAGATATCCATGATCTCCACAAGAAAGTTCAAGTGGCCCATCCTCAAATAGAGTGCACAAAACTCAGAGTGTGCAAGAGTTGCTTGACGTCACAAGGCGTCTTGATGCTAATGATTATACTATGTTTTATCTTTTTACAAGTTATGATCCAATTGAGTTTCATGAAGCAAATAAAGAAGAAAAATGAAAAAATGCCATGCATGAAGAAATTTCATCAATTGAGAAAAATGACACTTGGGAACTCACAAATCTTCCCCAAGGTCATCAAGCCATTGGAGTCAAATGGGTGTATAAAACAAAAACAAATACAAGTAGAGAAATAGAAAAAGACAAAGCCCGCTTGGTAGTGAAAGGCTACAAACAACAATATGGCATTGACTATGATGAAGTTTTTTCTCTTGTTGTTTGAATGGAAATAGTATGCCTTCTTATTTTCTTAGCAACTCAAATGAAATGAATTTTTTTTTAAATGGATGTGAAATTAGGTTTTTTGAATGGCCATTTGAATGAAGAAGTCTATGTAGATAACCTTTGGGTTTCATTCAAAAAGGACAACAAGACAAAGTTTACAAACTCAAAAGAGCTCTTTATGGATTGAAACAAGCTCCATGAGCTTGGAATACAAGGATTGACAAGTATTTTTCTGAAAATAATTTTCAAAAATGCCTTCTTGAATATTCTCTTTATATGAAGACTAATCATGTTGGTGATGTTCTATTTGTTTGTCTATATGTGGATGATTTGATATTCACAGAACATAATCTTGCAATGGTTGAAGTTTTCAAGACTTCAATGATCAAAGAATTTGAGATGACAGATTTTGGCTTAATGTCTTATTTTTTGGGTATTGACACTACAAGAAATTTATGAAATAGCGATGCAACTTAGTGGCGCAAATATTCATCACAAAATAATGACAGAATTGCAATGCAATTGCGACCCATGATATCTGCGACACAATTTATCAACGCATTAAATCAGTTGCTAAATAACAATGGATTTAGCAACGCATTTAGCGATGCATTTTAATACGTCACTAAAAGGCGACACATTAAAATATATCGCTAAACAGTGATGCATTAAAATGCGTTACTGTTTAGCGATGCAATAATGCGTTACTAAATAGCGACGCATTAAAATGCATCGCTAAACAGTGACACATTAAATGCGTCGCTATTTAGCGATGCAATAATGCATCGCTATTTAGCGACTCATTAAAATGCATCGCTAAACAGTGACGCATATAAATGCATCACTAAATTTAGCGACCAATTCGCATATCTCGCTAAATAGGGTTTTAGGGTTTAAAGATTTAGGGGTTCAGGGTTTAAGGGTTCAGGGATTCACGGTTCAGGGATTCAATGGTTCAAGGTTTAAGGGTTCAGTGGTTCAGGGTTTAAGGGTTTTAGAGGATTAGCACTTTTGATGCAAACAAGTATGGTCATTCTGTTAAAAGCTTGATTAATCTTATCCTATTCTTTCTTAGCTGAATTGTGCAATACTTTTGAAGGTAACTCGTGACAAGAGATCGAAGCACCACCGAGGGAGGGCAGAGGAGGGAGAAAGGGGTAGCAGCGCCGCCCATGAAGGAAGCGGATATGTAACATCGCGGCCACCCACGTCACCCCAGGGGCTCCAGCGAAACGAGTGGCATATATTATAATATATCAATATATAAAATTATCACTATATAATATTATTATTATACTATAATAATTAATATATAAAATTAATATTATAAAATATTAATATTTAGTGATCCATAAATGTGTCGCTAAACAGTGATGCATTTTAATGCGTCGCTAATGCATCGCTAAATTAGAGATGCATTAAAATGCATCACTATTTAGCAACTCAAAATTGCGTCGCTAAATAGCGATGCATTTTAATGCATCCCTGTTTAGCGATGCATTAAAATGCGTCGCTAAATACAAGATAATGGCATATTCATTTCACAAAGCAAATATGCAAAGAAAATTTTTAAAAAAATACAAGATGAAGAATTGCAATTCTAGCACCACTCCAATTGAATACAATACTAAATTAAGAAAAGATGGAGAAGAAAATCTTGTCAATTCAGCATATTATAAAAATTTAGTTGGAAGCTTAAGATATCTTACAAATACAAGGCGGATATTGCTTATAGTGTTGGAGTTATAAGTCGTTACATGGAGAAGCCAAGAAGGGATCATTTAATTGTTGCAAAAAGAATCCTTCGATAGATCAAAGGTACACAAGATTATGATATTTTTTATTTATCTACTAACCTAATAAAATTATTTGGATTTTATGATAGCAATTGGGCAGGAGATATTGATGATAGAAAAAGTACATGTGGATTTGTCTTTTATATTGGAGGAGCAACATTTACATGGTCTTCAAAGAAACAATAAATTGTTATACTTTCATCATGTGAAGCAGAGTATGTTGTAGCAGCAAATTGTGTTTGTCATGCACTATGGCTTCAAAGACTTCTACAAGAAATAAAGATTTCACAAGAAGAGCCAACCAATATTTTTGTTGATAACAAATCAGCTATACAACTTGCAAAAAATTCAATCTTCCATGATCGAAGTAAGCATATTGATACAAGATTTCACTTCATTCGAGATTGTATCAAAAGCAAAGAAGTATAACTTCTTCACTTTTCAACAACAGATCAGGTAGCTAATATCTGTATAAAAGCCCTCAAAGAAGAAGAGTTCAAAAAGCTAAGGAGCATGCTTGGAGTCATGAAGAATCAAGTTTAAGGGGGGGGGGGGGGTGTTGGAAATTAAACTTGATATTTTCAAAGTGACTTTGAAAGAAGAAATTTCTACCTTGAAAACCTTTTAGTGGCATAGGAATTTGCTGCTATTAGTTGCATAGAAAGTTATTGTTATTAAGTTGCATAGAAGTTACTATTTTGAATAAAGTAATGTATATTTATTTCTGGTAGATAAAGAGTCATTTTGTAAGTATAAAAGGCCATGTATCCTTTTACAATTCAGCATGAAAAAGAGAGAAATCAAAAATATAATAGCAATTATCTTGTCCTCTTCCATCAGATCTTAGTCTTTAAAACTAAATCTAATGCAAAATCTTAAGCATTGAATCAAATCTAATGCAAGCAAGTCTATACATGGAAAAAAAATTGCTAGTTTTCCACCACGTTTTATTGCTTTAACACTAATCACATCTTGCCAGATTGTGGTCTCATATTATGAGAAGTAACTAATAACTTCAAGCAAGGGAAGGAAAAACTTTAAATTTTTATTATTGAATTTTTTATCATAATAAAGTACAACTAGAGCCTCCTTATAAATGAGATTTTCTAAAGCCAATGGACCCATATGATACAAATTTTCTAAAGAAGAGATTAATATAACATAACTTTCTAAAACATATTTCTAACTTCTAATTAACTTTTAACTCATGTAACATAAATTTATAGACAAAATAAATATAGAAATTCAGAAAAACTAAAAAATAATTCATCCTTTTGATCATAATGACATTTTCATAAGTTTAGAATATTTGTTAATATTGACCCATCTTTCATAATTAGCTTATAACTTTCTTATTTGACCTTTTATTTTAAGTGACTTATAATGCATTGGAAATTTAACTCAACAATAGATGATATAATATAACACTACAATAAAATACTGAAATAGCGACGCTATTTTAGCGACGCATTTTTGCGTCGCTAAATTGCGACCAAATTACGACGCCTAATCGATAAAAATAAATAACGACGCAATAAAATGCGTCGCTAAATAGCGACTCATTAGCGACGCATTTGATAAAAAATTAAAAAAATTAATTTTTAATTTTAAATAATTTTAAAAAATTATTAATTTAGCGATGCATTAGAATGAGTCGCTAAATAGTGATGCATTAGCGATAAAAAAATTTAAAAAATTTCAAAAATCGTTAATTTAGTGACGCAACAAAATACATCGCTATTTAGCGATGCATTGACAAAAAAATTAAAAAATTTTAATTTTAATTTTAAATAATTTTAAAAAATCATTAATTTAGCGACGCAAAAATTTAGAAAAATTTAAAAAATCGTTAATTTAGCAACGCAACAAAATGTGTCACTATTTAGCGATGCATTAGCGACGCATTAGCGACGCATTTAACAAAAAATTTAACAAAATTAATTTTTAATATTAAATAATTTTAAAAAATCATAAATTTAGCGATGCAACAAAATACGTCGCTATTTAGCGATGCATTTGACAAAAAAATTAAAAAATTAATTTTTAATTTTAAATAAATTTAAAAAATCGTTAATTTAACGACGCATTAAAATACATCAATAAATAGCAACGCATTAGCGACGGAAAAATTCAGAAAATTTTAAAAAATCATTAATTTAGCGACGCAAAAATTGCATCGCTATTTAGCAACGCATTAGCGACGCATTTACCAAAAAAATTAAAAAAAATAATTTCTAAATTTTAAAATTTTTTAAAAATCATTAATTTTTAAAAATTTAGCTTGGATGGATCGCAACCGTTGGATCGTCGCCGATCGGATGGATTGCAACGATCCAATTAATCATCGCCGATCCGGATCATGGCTTAGATCAATCGTAACTGTCAGATCGTCTCCGATCAGATGGATCGCAATGGTCCAATCGATCATCGCCGATCCGGATCATGGCTCGAATGGATCGCAACCATCGGATCGTCGCCAATCGGAGGGATCCAAACGGTCCGATCGATATCACCGATCGGGATCATGGTTCGGATGGATCGCAACCGTCGGATCATCACTGATCGGATGGATCGCAATGGTCCGATCGATCATCGCCGATCCAGATCATGGCTCGGATCGATCACAACCGCTAGATAGTCGCCGATTAGATGGATCGCAATGGTCCGATCGATCATCGCCGATCGGTATCATAGCTTGGATATATCACAACCGTCAGATCATCGCCGATCGAATGGATCACAATGGTTCAATCGATCATCGCTGATCGGGATCATGGCTCGGATCGATCGCAACCGTCGGATCATCTCCGATCGGATGGATCGCAACGGTCCGATCGATCATCGCCGATCGAATCATGGCTTGAATCGATCGCAATCGCTGGATCATCGCCGATCAGATGGATCGCAATGGTTTGATTGATCATCGTCGATCCGGATCATGGCTCAGATGCATCACAACTGTCGGATCATCACCAATCGGATGGATCACAATGGTCCGATCGATCATCGCCAATCAGGATGATGGCTCGGATTGATCGCAACCATTGGATCATCTCCGATCGGATAGATCACAACGGTCCGATCGATCATCATCGATCAGGATCATGGCTTGGATCAATCGCAACCGTCGAATCATCGCCGATCTGATGGATCGCTACGATCCGATCGATCATCGCCGATCAGGATGATGGCTCGGATCGATCGCAACCGTCGGATCGTCTCTGATCGGATGGATCACAACAATCCGATCGATCATCATCGGTCGGGATCATCGCCGATCGGATGGATCACTACGGTTCGATCGATCATCGCCGATCTGGATCATGGCTCGGATGCATTGCAACCGTCAGATCGTCGCCGATCAGATGGATCACAACGGTCCGATCGATCATCACCGATCGGTATCATGGCTTGGATCGATCGCAACCATAGGATCGTCGTGGATTGGATAGATCACAATGGTTTGATCGATCATCGCCGATCGGGATCATGACTCGGATCGATCGCAACCGTTGGATCGTCTCCAATCGGATGGATCACAATGGTTCGATCGATCATCGCCGGTCGAGATCATGGCTTGGATCGATTGCAATCGTCGGATAATCGCCGATCGGATGGATCACAACAGTTCGATCGATCATCGCTGGTCAGGATCATGGCTTGGATAATCGCAACCATCGAATCATTGCCGATCAGATGGATCGCAACAGTCCAATCGATCATCACCGATCGGGATCATGGCTCGGATCGATCGCAACCGTCGGATCGTCTTCGATCGGATGGATCGCAATGGTCCAATCGATCATCGCCGATCGGGATCATGGCTTGGATAGATCGCAACCATCGGATCATCACAGATTGGATGGATGGCAACGGTCCGATCGATCATTGCCGATTGGGATCATGGCTGGGATCGATCGTAACAGTCGGATCATTGCCGATCGGATAGATCGCAACGATCGAACCGATCATCGCCAATCGGGATCATGGTTAGGATCGATCACAACCGTTGGATCAAAAATTAAAAATTCGTTACTTAAAAATATCATTAATTAATAAATCTAAAAATAAAAAAAATTTAAAAATTAAAAAAAATTTGTTAATTCAGCGGCGCAGGTAGTTGCATCGCTATTTAGCGACTAATTAGCGACGCATATCACAGAAAATTAAAAAATATTGTTAATTCAGCGACACACTTAATTGAGTCGCTATTTAGCGATGCATTAGCGATGCACGAAAAAAAAAAATTTAGCGACTCATTAGCGACGCACAAAAAATAAAAAAAAAAATTCGCCGTTTACTCCCTCCAAATTAGCGATTTAGCGATGCAATCAGTGACGCATACGTTGCGTCACTAATTAGTTCAACCCCCAACCCCCAACCGGCCTCTTTCTCCTCCTCCCTCTTCCCCACCTCCGGCGGCTCTCCGGCACCCGAGCACCTCGCTCCGGCGGCTCTTCGGCACCCAACCACCTCGCCGACGACCCCTATTTCCAGGTAAACCTCCCCTCCCTCCCTCCCCTCCCTCTCATCTCCCCCATTTCCTCCCCCGCCCCCTCCCGTGGCCGTCTTCTCCAGCCACGGTGGCCAGGTGCGCTAGCAAAAAAAATATTTAACAGTGGGGGTGTTGGTCCAGATAGCAACCCAAGAGGGGGGGGTGAATTGGGTTTTTTAAAAATTAAACTCTTTTTAAAAACAATCCCCCAGCAGAAGTGAAAACTTAGATGTACACGAATTAAAACAGAGTATGCACAGATAGAGAGTTAGAGACAAGGAAACAATCACTGCAAACACAAGAATTTTATAGTGGTTCGGTGTACCTACACCTACATCCACTTCCAAGTACCTCTTGGGTCCACACTATAATCAATCTGATTACAACAGAGTTGTTTTACAAGCTCACAACTCGAACTTGTTGTTTTTTCAGATACACAACGAACCCAGCTGGTTTTCAAGGCTCACCAGCACACAACCTTACAACACAAGCAACTGCTTGCACAAGGCTAACAACCTCAACTGAATCAATCCCCTGATTGACCCAGCAAACAATAACGTTTTACAAATCAAGAGCTCCTCCAATGAGAAAATATACAATGATAGAACAAAGATAAAGAGACAGGAATCAAAGCCTGATTTGCAGATATTGGTGCTTGCTTCTTCTCTTCTCTTGAGTGGATCTTCCTTTAGTATGGTTTTGAAGCTCAGAAGATCAGAAAACTAGGGCTTGCTTCTTCTTTTGAGATTTCTTCAAAATGGAACTAAGAAAGCTAGGAATCTCTCTCTTTTTTGTTGGGAAATCAATATAATCTTTCCTTTCGAATCTTCCCTCTTTTATCTTTTGATTTTCTGATGAATTTCACTCTTGTTTTTCTTATTTCTCTATTTTTCCTCTCTTCTTATCTTCCTTTTTTTTTGGATACAACAAAAACCCCTTCTTATAGACCCTTCTTAATCCATAAATAGCTGAAAACTATCCGTTAGAAACAAGTGTAAGAAGGATTAGAACCAAATAGGGTAATAGCCGTTGGGATTAAAAAGGATAAAAATAAAGTTTAGAGACGTTCTGACAGTTTTGGAGTCGTTTCTAACAATCTGGAGTCGACTCTAACTTTTCTGGAGTCGGCTCTAAATCGAAAATCCCCAATCCGCTCGATCTAGAATCGTCTCTGACTTTTCTGGGTTCGACACAAAAATTCTCTGGAGTCGACTCTAACAGTCCAGGTGTCGACTCTAAGTCGTGACCAGAAAAACCATCGTTCTGTCTTTCTGTTGGAGTCAACTCTAACAGTCCAGGTGTTGACTCTAAAGTCTGTGCCGATTTCCAGAGTCGACTCTGCGATTCCATGTGTCAACTCTAATGTCTGCAATCTTACCTTGACATTAGATTCAAACTAGAACTTGATTTGTCTTGTGGTTTTGATTAATAAATCAAATCATAAACTGAAAAACTTAACCAAAATCATTAGTAACTTCAAATGTTATACTCAAATAGTTTTGTTAATCATCAAAATCAATAATTGGATCAACAATCTTCCCCTTTTTGATGATGACAAAAACTTTGAGTATATGCTTTAAAAATTCATTTAAAATAAGCATTATAGACATTGTTAAAGCTTTAAAACCTCCTAACAGAGAATTTGATGCCAAGTTTCAAAATGAACTTTAGAAACATACTTGAGATCTATTATAAACAACAATCAAGATGATTTAACTTTACACAGAAAATCATTAAGCTCCCCCTGCATTAAATAACTCCCCTATGCAAGGTACATGTAAATAAACTGAAATCGATTTGATACCAATTAATTAGAATTTATAAATTTCTCTTCATCTCAAAATTTCTCTCCCCCTTTTGAGATATGCCAATTGATTAAAACATATTGAAATCTTATATTCTTTCATTCTCTCTCCCTATTTTCTTTCTCTCTCTCCTTTATGCATATACAAATTTCTCTCCCCCTTTTTTGTTATCAGCAATAAGGTGAGTTTAAAAACAATAATGTAGGTTATCAGAGCGAGGTTGTTGGTTCATTCAATCATAGAGATAGTAAACTTCATTTATTGTAATTGCTAAGATAATTGTATTTTAATTCAAGATGCATTACATGTGTTTATTAAAATACATTCATAGTAAAGTACCATATCAATTAGAAATTCCTAGATACAGGCTAACAAAGTATAGTAAACTAGAAATCCTAAGATTTCTAGAATATGAATAGCTAATCTTAGGTTTCTAATAGGTTAGGGTAGGATAGGCTTAGATAGGGTATCACTATAGGAAATAGAAGGTCAATCAAACATGTTTGTAGACAATTTTCTTCAGATGACCTATCAGTTCCATAATCTCATCTTTCTGTGATTTCTTAAAGCCTTCAAGACAACCCTCAATTTGAGTAACAGCAAGGTCTATATCTTTCTTTAATTATCCAGTAGCATCTAGATAAGCTCTAGATCAATCTGCGATCCCTTCCAACCTTTCAAAAATCTAATGAAACTCAATACTAAGGGACTCTACAGAGCAGCTAATGGAAAATGAAATCAAGTCAAGTCTAGAATTGATCTCCTTCTTAAACTGTCTGATGTCATCTCTCATCTAACTAATCTCATCTCTCCTCTGACTGTCATACTCAGCTAATAATGCTCTGAGCTGACCAATCTGCACATCTGAAAATCTTCCAAATACAAATGCTGTCTGAGGTGGAGGTAAAGAGTATGTGCTTGGTCCAGCCTCAGAAGGTCCAGCTGTAGATAGTCCCGCAACAGATGGGTCAGGGATGTCCTCTGCTCTGGCCTCCTCAACTCTGGCCTTATGTCATCTCTTTATCCAAATACCATTTACCTTTCTGAAGCCCTACGGTGAATGGTAGAGACACTGTAGTAGTCTGTATGCCTTAGTTTCCTCAGTGGATCATTATCCATGATCAACACACCTTGGCTTCTAAATACCAAAGTCAGAATCATACCATATGGCAATGTGGATCTTTTCTTGGTAGTTGCCTCTGCCATATAGCCTATCATCATCCCAGCTAAATTTACTGGCCGCCTAGTGATGATGCAATCCATCAGCAAGATGTCTCGCTCTGAGACATACTCAAATAGGCCTATCTTGGGAAATAAGATCCTCCCGTAGATGTTATGAAGTAGCATGAGTTCCAAGTTCAGTTGATTTGCCATAATCTCCTCAAACTCAGATACCTCTCTCCCCAACATCCTAGATAGGGAACCACCTCGATCATCATGCTGACACTCATTTAGCCCAACAGTGGGCATCTCTAACAAGTTTCCAAGGGTCTCAGCAGTGACTTGTTCCTCTAACATAACTTACTAAACCTTCCTCTCCTCTACTCAAATCATTGTAGAACTCTCTTACGAGGGCAGGGTAAGTAGGAATATCCAATAAACAAGCCTTTTCCCATCCCATTTCCTTTAATTGACGGCCAATAGCAAAATTGTTGAGAAATATGGGAAATTATATTTACCCCAACTTTATTGATTTTGATGATTTCAAAAGCCATTAGTATTTTAAAGGAGATAATGAGTTTTATCAATCAAATACCTTGAGCTTATTCAAAATGAATGCAATGGACTCTCAATGTTTAAATTCACTGAGTTTTGAATCAATTTGAAAGAGAAGTTTCAAACTCTATTGAAGATTTCAAAAAGGAATTTTTTATACATGTCTTGAATTCATGCTTAATGTCATAGCAATTCTATTCAAGTCACATTTATATTTAAATTTATTTGGGACAAGTTTTAAAGTCTATCAGAACATTTTTCTGATTTTTGTATCGCTCCCGAGCCGACTCAAGGGTTTCCGAGTCGACTCCCCAAATATCTGATTTTCAATGTTGTCCTGAGTCGACACTTGAGTTTTCAAGAGTCGACCCCTGAACCTTCGCGAGCCGACTCATGACTGTGCGAGCCGACTCGACTCAGACGGCAGAAAGGCTCATTTTTGAGCACTTCTCGAGTCGACTCCCCGCATATCGCGAGTCGACCCCTGAAAGTTAGGCGTTTCTGGAATCGACTGTGCGAGCCGACTCCCAAAGCTCGAGCCGACTCCACGAAATCTGGACGCGATTTTTCACGATGACACATCAGCTCCAACGGTAAGATTTTCAAATAACGGCTATTTTTCTTTGTCTCTAACGGATATATTTTTGCAGAATCTATAAATAGAGGAGCCTTTTCAAATCAAAGATGAACAGAAAATCAAAAAAAGAGAAAAAGAATATCTTTCAAAAGAGGGAAAAACAGAGCTTTATTGGAAAAATCTTCTAGTTCAAAATAGAGTGATTCAAAAGGAGTGAAATCAAAGAGGAAGTTTCGTCTGCTCCAGATCATCAATCCACAAGAGTCAAAAGAAAATCCAAAAGCTTTTCAAAGATCAAATCGAAGGATTTTCAACATTCAACAAAAGGAGAAAAAGCTTCATCTCAACTCCAAAGTTTTCAAACGGTCAAGAATCTTGCTGAGGCCTGATTCAACACTTCAAGAGGAGTTAAAGAGGAGAAGGAAGAAAGCCAAAGCACAACCATCTGCAATCTTATCAGGCTTTTCTAACCCTTTTATACTTTATTTGTATATTGCTCAAGGGGAGCATTTCTAATTTAAACTCTGTTATTTGGTTGTTTGCTGATTCAATCAGTGGATTGAATCAGTGGAGGTTATTATACCTCGTTGCAAGCCGGAGTGCTTGTGTTGGGTTAGTTGTGAGCCCGTGAAAAACAACGTGTAGGGTTTTGTGCTGGTAAGCCCCGGCTGGGTTCGTTGTGATCCCTGGTAAAAAACAAAAACAACAAGTTTGAGTTGTGAGCTTGGAAAACAACTCGGCTGTAATCGAAGAGATTATAGTGTGGACCCAAGTGAATCTTGGGAGTGGACGTAGGTGTTGGTTGCACCGAACCACTATAAAATTATCTTGTGTTTGCCGTGCTATATTTTCTTCTCTATCTCTCTTTATTATTTGCTTGTGTATTGATTAGTTAGCCTCTCACTTGCACATTTTGCTAACTAATCAACTAAAGTTAAAAAGACTTAAATTTTTAAGAACCCAATTCACCCCCCCCCTCTTGGGTTGCCATCTGGGCCAACAATTGGTATCAGAGCAAGTGCTCATTTAGAATTTGATCTCACGATCAAGGGCTAAAGATCCTTATGGCAACACAAAGTGGTTCATGTTTTGCTGAAGGTCATTCTACGAATAGACCTCCTTTATTTAATGGAACCAACTATTCATATTGGAAAGCTAGAATGAGAATATTCATTCAAGCTTCTGACTATGAATTGTGGGGAGTAATAATTAATGGACCTAGTACACCCACACACTTATTGATGGCACTATTGTTCCTAAGCCCGAAAGGGATTGGAATGATAATGATAGAAGAATGGCTCAATTAAATGCTAAAGCCATTAACATTTTATATTGTTCCTTAGACTCAATGAATTCAACCGAATCTCAACATGTAATTCCGCAAAAGAAATTTGGGATAGGTTGGAAATAACACATGAAGGAACAAACCAAGTTAAGGAATCAAAAATAAACATTTTGGTTCATAAATATGAATTGTTTACAATGGAACAAACTGAAACCATCACATGCATGTTCACTAGATTCACTGATATTGTGAATGGTTTAAAAGTCTTGGTAGAATTTATTCTAATGCTGACCTTGTGCGCAAAATTCTTAGGTCACTACCAAGATCGTGGGAAGCGAAAGTCACTGCTATCCAAGAAGCAAAGGACCTCAATGCATTACCTTTAGAGGAGCTTCTAGGATCCCTAATGACCCACGAGCTGACAATGAAGCAGCATGTTGAGGAGGAAACAAAAAGAAAGAAAACACTTGCCCTCAAAACTGCAGAAATGGAAGAGAGCAGCAGTGAAAGTAATGATGAAGATGATGATGAAACTGCTCTCTTGGCCAAAAAATTCAGAAAGTTTATGAGAAAAAGGCCCTTCCATAAAAAGAAATTTGGAGCAAGAATTGATGGAGAAAAGATAAGAAAAGGACAAGGAGAAAGAAAAAGAGAAAGAGCCCTTAGTATGTTATGAGTGTAAAAAGCCAGGGCACTTTAGATATGATTGTCCTTTGCTGAAAAAGGCCTACAAGAAAAAGAAGAAAGCATACATGGCAACATGGTCTGATGAATCTTCCTCGTCGGAAGAAGAAGAACAAAAGGAAGTTGCCAATATCTGCTTCATGGCCAACAACGACGACAACGACAATGAGGTAAGTTCTGAAAACTCAAATGATGAATTCACTTTTGATGAAATGTTTGAGGCTTTCAATGAACTTATGATTGATTTTAAATCTTTGAAAAAGAAGTATAAGTTTTTGAAAAATGACAATATTAGCTTAGCTAAAAGTAAAAATGAATTAGCTTTAGAAGTTAAGAACTTAACTAATGAAAAAGAAGAACTTAGCAAAGAAAGAGATAATTTTAATCAAGAAATAGATTTGTTGAAATCTGAAACTAAAAACTCAACAAAAGATTTAAAAGATCAATTAGAAACCTTAGCTTTAGAAAAAGAACAGCAAGTTAAAGAAATGATTCTTAAGAAAGAAGTTAAAAATATAAAGACATTGTTGAGAAATTCACCTTAAGTTCAACTAAACTAAACATGATTTTAGATAGTCAAAAAGCTGTTTTCGACAAAGCTGGCCTAGGTATAACACGTATAGGAAACAAAAATCTTTAAAGAATATTTTTGTAAAAGCCAACAAAGTAATATAACTTGTTTTAAATGCAATGAAAAAGGTCATAAATCATTTGAATGCAAAACATTAAATAATAACAACAAGTTAAATGTTAAAGCAAAGAAAATATGGGTTCCGAAAGGAACAATTTTTGTTGCTACTAACCATGAAGGACCCAAGAAAGCTTGGGTACCTAAACATAAAGTTTGATTATATTGCAGGAATGTCTTGTAGCCAAAAGATCAAAGAAAAAGTGGTATCTTGATAGTGGCTGCTCAAGACATATGACGGGTGACAAAGAGGAATTCATCACCCTAGAAGAAAAGAAAGGTGGAGTTGTGACGTTTGGCGATAACGGTAAAGGTCAAATTATGGGCCTTGGTAAAGTTCGCATAACTCCATCTATATTTATTGATAATGTACTTTATGTTGATGGTTTAAAGCACAATTTAATTAGTATAAGCCAACTATGTGATAAGAACTTTAATGTTTCATTTAAATCTTCTATTTGCATAGTATCTAATTCCATTAATGATAGCATTGTTTTTACTGGTTATAGACATGGCAATGTGTACTTAGTTGACTTAGACAAATTATCTGAAAGTAGTCATTGCCTAATTGCTGACAATGCTAACATAAATGATATTAGTTGGTTGTGGCATCGTAGATTAGGTCATGCAAGCACACACCTTATTTCAAAACTAATTAAATGGATTTAGTTAAAGGTTTACCTAAGTTAGATTTTGAAAATAACAAAATCTGTGATGCATGTCAATTTGGAAAACAAACTAGAAGTTCTTTCAAATCTAAAAACATTGTTTCAACTTCTAGGCTAGAGCTACTTCACATGGATCTTTTCGGACCAACTAGAACCACAAGTCTAGGAGGAAAGAAATATGGTCTAGTGATTGTAGATGATTACTCTAGATATACTTGGGTAATGTTTTTAGCTCACAAAGATGAGACTTTCTCGATATTCTGAAATTCTTCAAGAAAGTCACAAATGAGAAAAACACTACCATAGTATCTCTAAGAAGTGATCATGGAACAGAATTTGAAAATCACTTATTTGAAAGTTTTTGTTCTGAAAATGGAATTAATCATAATTTTCAGCCCCTAGGACTCCACAACAAAACGGTGTAGTTGAAAGAAAAAATAGAACCTTAGAAGACATGGCCCGTACCATGCTATGCGAAAGCAACTTACCAAAGTATTTTTGGGCGGAAGCAATTAACACAGCATGTTACATCTTAAATAGAGCTTTAATAAGACCAATATTAAAGAAAACACCTTATGAATTATGGAATGAAAGAAAACCAAATATAAAATACTTTCATGCATTTGGATGTAAATGTTTCATTCATAATAATGGTAAAAACAACTTAGGAAAATTTGATGCTAAATCTGATGAAGGAATTTTTCTAGGTTATTCAACAACTAGTAAGGCATATAGAATCTTTAACAAGAAAACCTTAATAGTAGAGAATCCATACATGTAGTTTTTGATGAATCTTTAGCAACTGGATCTGAAAAGATTGATGATGAGGAAGATACAAACATAATTGAAAAAGATCTTGAAAAACTTAATATTGAAGTATCTTCTGATCATGAACAAGAGGCTAAAGATGATGATTCACATAAGGACGATGATGTTAATAATGATCATAATGATATAGATCTTCCAAGAGATTGGAGATATGCTTATAGTCATCCTAAGGAATTGATTATAGGTGATCCATCTCAAGGAATAAGAACTAGATCATATGAGAAATATTAGTAATCATCTTGCATTTGTCTCACAAATAGAACCTAAAACTATTGAAGAAGCTGAAAAAGATAATAATTGGATGTTAGCAATGCAAGAAGAACTAAATCAATTTACTAGAAATAATGTTTGGACTTTAGTTGAAAGACCTAAAAATCATTCAGTAATAGGATCAAAATGGGTTTTTAGAAATAAATTAGATGAAAATGGCATAGTAATTAGAAACAAAGCTAGATTGGTTGCAAAAGGATATAATCAAGAGGAAGGTATTGATTTTGATGAAACCTTTGCACCTGTAGCTAGATTAGAAGCCATTAGATTTACTTGCATTTGCATGTCATATGAATTTTAACTTATTTCAAATGGATGTTAAAAGCGCATTTTTAAATGGATTTATAAATGAAGAAGTTTATGTAGAACAACCACCAGGTTTTGAAGATCACGAATTTTCAAATCACGTTTTTAAATTGCACAAAGCTTTATATGGTTTGAAACAAGCACCTAGAGCTTGGTATGATAGGTTAAGTAAATTCTTAATAGAAAATGATTTTACAAGAGGAAATGTTGATAAAACTTTGTTTTTGAAAAGAAAAAGTAAAGATTTACTTGTAGTACAAATATACGTAGATGACATTATTTTTGGTGCTACTAACGATTCTCTTTGTCAAGAATTTGCAAAGTTGATGCAGGGAGAATTCGAGATGAGCATGATGGGAGAACTCAACTTCTTCCTTGGACTCCAATCAAACAATGCAAGGAGGGAATCTTTATCAACCAAACCAAATACACAAGAGAACTACTCAAAAAGTTTGGTATGGAAACAATGAAACCCCTCGGAACTCCAATGAGTCCTTCATGCAAGCTGGACAAAGATGAAGAAGGTAAGAAGGTTGATCAAAAGTATTATCGAGGTATTATCGGATCCCTTCTTTATTTAACAGCAAGTAGACCAGATATTATGTTTTCAGTATGTTTATGTGCTAGATTTCAATCTGAACCTAAAGAATCACATTTAATAGCTGTTAAAAGAATTTTAAGATATCTAAATGGAACAAAAAATGTAGGTTTATGGTATTCTAGAGACTCACATTAAACCTAATTGCATATTCGGATTCTGATTATGCTGGATGTAAACTAGATAGAAAAAGCACAAGTGGTGCATGCCATTTCTTAGGAAGTAACTTAATCACATGGTTTAGCAAAAAGCAAAATTCAGTTGCATTATCAACTACTGAAGCTGAATATGTAGCAGCTGGAAGTTGCTGTGCGCAAATCCTATGGATTAAGCGACAACTTGAAGACTATGGTATCACACTTGATAAAACACCCATAAGATGTGATAACACTAGCGCAATCAATTTAACTAAAAATCCAATTCAACACTCAAGGACAAAACACATAGAAATTAGATATCATTTTATAAGGGAACATGTAGCTAATGATGAAATTTGTTTAGATTATGTAAACACTGAAGAACAACTAGCTGACATCTTTACAAAACCTTTAAGCGAAGAAAGATTTTGTTATCTTAGAGGAGAGTTAGGAATTTGTAACCCTTTTGGATAGATTTTGAAACCTCTAAGGAAATATATCTAGAGTTCTTTCAATTTCAAAATCTTAAGGAAATTTTATCTAGAACTCATATCAATTTGATCTATCAAAATCCATGATTTTTAATCATACTCAAAGATCAAATCCGGGTTCATTTCAGACACTCTGAAAATTTTGATTTTTTACTCTGAAATGGTTTCGGAGCCGACTCGAGAGTATCGGAGTCGACTCGAGTTTCTGCTGAAACTCAGGAGTCGACCCCTTCTCTGAGCGAGTCGACTCGAGATCGTGTCTGTGCTCTGTGACTTACCCGAGCCGACTCTATGCTTTGCGCGAGTCGACTCGACGTGGTCCCAAATCGCTTTATTAGGGCACGAGCCGACCCATCGATCGATTCTAATCATTCCAAATCATTTTCAAAACCCTCCAAAACCCTTCAAACCTTCCAAAATCTTCAAAATCCTTAAACAATCATTCCACTTGATTCAATGGCCCCCAAAACCCGTGGTGCTAGTAGTAGCTGCCGGGATGAAAAGGAAGAAGACCGTGCGTCGACCCGTTCGCGAGCCGACTCCGGACTCTTCGCCTGCTTCCTCTTCGGACGATTCGCCTGCTCCTACTGCCACTACTCCTCAGGTAGATCACCTTGCGAGTAGAGTCATTACTACAGGAAGGAAGTTTGACTTTGATTTGTTTGAGAGAGAGGGATTGCTTGTAGGGTCACAGTTGAAGGAAATGGGATTTGAAAAGATATGCTCCTTAGACTGTCCTACATACCCAGCATTAGTTAAAGAGTTTTATAAAATTTGACTAGAGGGGACAATGGATTGGTCAGCATGTTAGAGGAGTTGGTTTGAATGTCACTGCCATCATTCTCTCTAAATTATTGGACTTACCCCTATCAGGACCTTCCACTTTTGACCCAGAGGATAGGTCACCTGCCCTCACAGATTATTGAATAGAAATTTTGAGGGATTTGAAGAAGTTTTGCCAATCAGCTGCCACTGGACTTGAGATTGCTACATAACATCTGCAGCAGGATTCTTTTCCCTAAGACAGGCCGTTTTGACTACTTGTCTGAGAGGGATATCTTTGTTATGGATGCTGTAGTTCAGGCAAGCCAATCAACTTACCCATTATGATTTATGGTATATAGCTGATTGTGGGAGTAAGAGGAAATCCTGTCTTCCCTACGGCATGATCTTGACTCAATTATTCAGAAGCCAAGGAATTGAAATTAGTGATAGTGAGCCCAGGAGAAATTTGAGACATACTGACTACTATTCATTGGCCACTATTCACCGCATGGGCTTCAAGAAAGTAATGGTAATTGGATAAGAAAAGGTCAAGAAGATGTTAGAGCTGAGGAGGACAGAGTTGAAGACATTGGAGCTGAGGTCGAGGTTGGACCTTCTGTTGCTGGACCGTCTGAGGCAGGACCTAGCATGCATTATTCTCCTCCACCTCAGACTTCATCTTCTTCTGTGAGATTTTCAGATGAGCAGTTATGTCAACTTAGAGCTATGTTTGCAGAATTTGATAATCAAAGAAAGATGAAATTGGTCAATTGAGAGAAGATATTAGAGAATTAAAGGAAGACATCATTTCAAGACTTGACTTATTTTCATTTTCTGTTGGTACCCATGTGGATTCACTCAATGCTGAGCTTAAGAAGATATTTGAAAGACTTCAAGGGATAGCTGATGGATCCAATGTGTATCTTGATAGAACCAATCAGTTAAGAAGAGATATTGATGCAGCAGTTGATCAGATTCAAGTAACTATGAATGACTTTAACAAATCACAAAAGGATGATATCATGGAATGATTGGACACTTAAAGAGTTTAATTTTCAAGCGTGTCAAATGATTTTGATACTTATCATAGTTTGTATTTCTAGATTTCCTTACTAGATTGTATCTAGGAAGTTTTGCTTTAATATGACTGTATTTGAACTTTGATGAATTTAAGTTAGTTTAATTTCATTACAATGAGCTTGTGTTACATTTTGATGTAATTTGACATACTTTTGAAGTAATGAGAAAAGTTATGTTCATTTCAATTATGAGTACCTTTGAATATCCTTGAATGCTTATGTTTAATTTGATATAATTTTGAATATCTCAATACTCAATTGATAACTTAGATGCTGAATGAATTCGAATGAATTTAATCAAGTTGATGCTCTGATGCATCTCAACCTTTTTGTTGATTACAAAAAAGGGGGAGAGATTTATATGATTTAATCGTATATGCATCATCATATTTAAGAGGAAGAGATTTGTTTAAACCTTATATGCTTTTAATTGCCCTAATTAAATAAGGGGGAGAGAATTAAATAAGAAAAAGGTTTATTTGCTTAAGTTTTTGAATTTGAAAAATTTTGAATGAATTATAAAATTGAGGTTCATAGGGGGAGCTACCTCATTGAGGGGGAGCCTTTCCATGAACACAAAAGTTGATTTTGGTATCATAAATTTTTAATTTTATAATGCATATACTCAATGTTTTTGTCATCATCAAAAAGGGGGAGATTGTTGAGAAATTATTGAAACATAATTGCCCCAACTTTATTGATTTTGATGATTTCCAAAAGCCATGAGTATTTAAAGAAAATGAGTTTATTTATCAAATACCTTGAGCTTATTCAAAATGAAAAATGGACTCTCAATGTTTAAATTCAATGAGTTTTGAATCAATTTGAAAAGAAGTTTCAAGCTCTATTAAAGATTTCAAAAAGAATTTTTACACATCTTGAATTCTGCTTAATGTCATATCAATTCTATTCAAGTCACATTTATATTTAAATTTATTTGGGACGAGTTTTAAAGTCTATCAGAACATTTTTCTGATTTTTGTATCGCTCCCGAGCCGACTCAAGGGTTTCCGAGTCGACTCCCCAAATGTCTGTTTTCAATGTTGTCCTGAGTCGACACTTGAGTTTTCAAGAGTCGACCCCTGAACCTTCGCGAGCCGACTCATGACTGTGCGAGCCGACTCGACTCAGACGGCAGAAAGGCTCATTTTTGAGCACTTCTCGAGTCGACTCCCCGCATATCGCGAGTCGACCCCTGAAAGTTAGGTGTTTCTGGAATCGACCGAGCCGACTCCCACACTCGAGCCGACTCCACGAAATCTGGACGCGATTTTTCACGATGACACATCAGCTCCAACGGTAAGATTTTCAAATAACGGCTATTTTTCTTTGTCTCTAACGGATATATTTTGCAGAATCTATAAATAGAGGAGCTCTTTTCAAATCAAAAAACAGAAAATCAAAAAAAGAGAAAAGAATATCTTTCAAAAGAGGGAAAAACAGAGCTTTATTGGAAAAATCTTCTAGTTCAAAATAGAGTGATTCAAAAGGAGTGAAATCAAAGAGGAAGTTTCGTCTGCTCCAGATCATCAATCCACAAGAGTCAAAAGAAAATCCAAAAGCTTTTCAAAGATCAAATCGAAGGATTTTCAACATTCAACAAAAGGAGAAAAAGCTTCATCTCAACTCCAAAGTTTTCAAACGGTCAAGAATCTTGCTGAGGCCTGATTCAACACTTCAAGAGGAGTTAAAGAGGAGAAGGAAGAAAGCCAAAGCCACAACCATCTGCAATCTTATCAGGCTTTTCTAACCCTTTTATACTTTATTTGTATATTTGCTCAAGGGGAGCATTTCTATATTTAAACTCTGTTATTTGGTTGTTTGCTGATTCAATCAGTGGATTGAATCAGTGGAGGTTATTATACCTCGTTGCAAGCCGGAGTGCTTGTGTTGGGTTAGTTGTGAGCCCGTGAAAAACAACGTGTAGGGTTTTGTGCTGGTAAGCCCGAGTAAAACCGGCTGGGTTCGTTGTGAAAACCCTGGAAAACAACAAGTTTGAGTTGTGAGCTTGGAAAACAACTCGGCTGTAATCGAAGAGATTATAGTGTGGACCCAAGTGAATCTTGGGAGTGGACGTAGGTGTTGGTTGCACCGAACCACTATAAAATTATCTTGTGTTTGCCGTGCTATATTTTCTCTCTCTCTATCTCTCTTTATTATTTGCTTGTGTATTGATTAGTTAGCCTCTCACTTGCACATTTTGCTAACTAATCAACTAAAGTTAAAAAGACTTAAATTTTTAAGAACCCAATTCACCCCCCCCCCCCTCTTGGGTTGCCATCTGGGCCAATAAAAATCCTCAAAAGCAAAGAAATCAAAATCAACTTTCCTTACGGTTGTGATAGCCTTACCCGCTAATTGGTCAACATGTGGAGAAGATGGAGAAGGTGGAGAAGCCTCTCGGGTGGCAGACGATGAAGACGAAGCTTGCCTCCGAATCGTGCGGCTCCTTGTGGGAACCGTCGGTCCACCAACAGCACGCCTCTTAGGAGCCATAGGGTTTTAATGGAATGAGTAATCAAGAGATTTGAAGGGTTTAGAGGTGTTGGAATCAGTTTGGAATGACTTTAGAGAAGATTTGGAGATGATAGAGTTCGTATAGGTGTCGACTCCACCTTATATTTTGACCTAGGTTCACTTAGAGTCGACTCCCTCAAAGTGAGGTGTCGGCTCCGAACCAGAAAATCTGTCAGCGCCCGAATTAGAGTCGGCTCTGCAGAAGCAGGTGTCGGCTCTAATTGCCCAGACAGAACATCAAATAGGAAGGTGTCGACTCCATAGACTGAAGGTGTCGACTCCACATTATTTTCAGTGAAAAATTCGAATTTCAAGGATTTGAAACTGATCAAATTGATCATCAAACTCTAGACAAGTATCCCTTAACAATTGGGGAAACAATGGATCAAATTTCTAGATAAATTTTCTTATTGAACATAGAGGATTTTCAATAAATTGATGAAGTCTAGATAGTTGTTGTCCTTAAGAGTTTCAGAAAGTCATTCTAAAGGATCACAAACTCCTAATTCTCCTATAAGATAACAAAATCTTTCTTCACTTAATGGTTTGGTAAAAATATTAGCTAATTGATCATTAGTATTCACATATTCAAAACAACATCATTGTTGGAAACATGTTCTCTGATAAAGTGATGTCTAATTTCTATGTGTTTAGTTCTAGAGTGTTGGATTGGATTCTTCGTTAGATTGATTGCACTAGTGTTATCACATCTAATAGGAATTTTATCAAGTGTGATACCATAATCTTCAAGTTGTTGCTTAATCCAAAGGATTTGAGCACACCAACTTCCAGCTGCAACATACCTGCCTCAGCAGTGGATAATGCAACCGAATTTTGCTTCTTGCTAAACCAAGAGATTAAGTTACTTCCTAAAAGTTGGCATGCACCACTTGTACTCTTCCTATCTAATTTACAACCAGCATAATCAGAATCAGAATAAGCAATCAACTTCAAAGTTGAGTCTCTAGAATACCATAATCCTACATTTTTAGTTCCATTTAAGTATCTAAAGATTCTTTTAACAGCAAATAAATGTGATTCTTTAGGATTAGATTGATATCTTGCACATAGGCAAACAGAAAACATAATATCTGGCCTACTTGCAGTTAAGTAAAGAAGTGATCCGATCATACCTCGGTAATGCTTCTGATCTACTTTCTTACCTTCTTCATCCTTGTCCAGCTTGCATGAGGGACTTATTGGCGTACCATGAGGTTTAGCAGATTCCATACCAAACTTCTTAAGTATTTCCTTTGTGCACTTTGTTTGGTTGATGAAAATCCCCGCTTTCTCTTGTTTGATTTGAAGTCCAAGGAAGAAGTTGAGTTCTTCCATCATGCTCATCTCGAATTCTCCCTACATTAACTTAGCAAATTCTTGATAAAGGAGATTGTTAGTAGCACCAAATACAATGTCATCAACATAAATTTGAAAATTAATAAATCCTTTTCTTTTCTTTTTAAAAATAAAGTCTTATCAACATTTCCTTTAGAAAAATCATTTTCAATCAAAAATTTACTCAATCTATCATACCATGCTCTAGGTGCTTGCTTTAAACCATAAAGTGCTTTGTGTAATTTGAAGACGTGGTTTGAAAATTCATGATCTTCAAAACCAGGAGGTTGTTCAACATAAACTTTCTCATTTATAAAACCATTTAAAAATGCACTTTCAACGTCCATTTGAAATAAATTGATATTGATGCAGCATGCAAAAACAAGTAATAACCTAATGGCTTCTAATCTAGCAACAGGTGCAAAGGTTTCATCAAAATCTATACCTTCTTCCTGATTATATCCCTTTGCCACTAATCTAGCCTTATTTCTAATCACCAAGCCATTTTCATCCATTTCTAAATACCCATTTAGATCCTATTATAGGGTGGTCTCTAGGTCTGTCTACTAGGGTCCAAACTTGGTTCCTAGTGAATTGGTTTAACTCTTCCTGCATTGCTAACATCCAATAACTATCTTTCTCAGCTTCCTCTATAGTTTTGGGTTGTATATGAGATACAAATGCAAGATGATTATTGATATTTCTCATTGATGATCTAGTCCTTACACCTTGTGATGGATCACCTATGATTAGGTCCTTAGGATGACCATAAGCATATCTCCAATCTCTAGGTAGATCTTTATCATTATGAGCAGTATCAATACCATCATCCTTAGGTGAGTCATCATCCTTAGCTTCAGGTTCTTGATCTGAAGATACATTTAATTTTTCAATACCTCTTTCAATCAAAGATGTATCTTCCTCATCATCAATTTTACCTGAACTTGATGCTAAAGACTCATCAAACACTATATGAATGGATTCTTCTACAACTAAGCTTCTCTTATTAAATACTCTATATGCCTTGCTAGATGTAGAATATCCTAGGAAAATAATTTCATCAGACTTTGCATCAAACTTCCCAAGATTGTCCTTACCATTGTTATGAATAAAGCATTTACAACCAAATGCATGAAAATAACCTAAATTGGGTTTCCTATTATGCCATAGTTCATAGGGAGTCTTCTTAAGGATAGGTCTAATCAGGGCTCTATTTAGGATGTGGCATGCTGTGTTTATAGCTTCCGCCTAAAAATATTTTGGAAGTTGGCTTTCACATAGCATGGTACGGGCCATGTCTTCTAAAGTCCTATTCTTTCTTTCTACAACTCCAATTTGTTGTGGTGTCCTAGGTGTTAAAAATTATGATGTATGCCTTTTTCAAAATAGAAATTTTCAAATAAGTGATTTTCAAATTCAGTTCCATGATCACTTCTAATAGACACTATGGTAGTATTTTTCTCATTTGTGACTTTCTTAACGAATTTCAGGAATATTGAGAAAGTCTCATCTTTGTGAGCCAAAACATTATCCAAGTGAATCTAGAGAAATCATCTACTATCACAAGACCATATTTCTTTCCTCATAGACTTGTGGTTCTAGTAGGTCCAAAAAGGTCCATGTGTAGTAGCTCTAGTGGCCTAGTAGTTGAAACAATATTTTTAGATTTGAAAGAAGTTCTTGTTTGTTTTCCAAATTGACATGCATCACAGATTCGATTATTTTCAAAATTTAAGCTAGGAATACCTTTAACTAGATCCATTTCAATAGTTTAGAAATTAGGTGTGTGCTTGCATGACCTAATCTACGGTGCCATTGCCAACCAATCTCATTCATCTTAGCATTAATAGCAACTAAGCAATGATTACTTGGAGATAAATTACTCAAATCAATTAAGTACACATTGCCATAACGTTTACCAACAAGAATAATGATGTTATCAATGGGATTAGTAACAGTGCAAATAGAAGCTTCAAAGGAAACTTTGAAACCTTTATCACACAGTTGGCTAATACTTATCAAATTATGCTTAAGTCCATCAACATATAAAACATTATCAATATAAGTAGATGGAGTAATTTGAATCTTACCAATACCCATGATAAGGCCTTGACCATTATCACCAAAAGTAACTACTCCACCTCTTTTCGATTCAAGGGTGATGAATTGATCTTTGTCACCCGTCATGTGTCTTGAGCAACCACTATCAAGGTACCACTTTCTTTTCAGTCTGATGGTTGCAAGACACTCCTGCAAAATATTCATATCTTAACTTTAGGTACCCAAGCCTTCTTGGGCCTTCATGGTTAGACGCAATAAATATTGTTCCTTTGGAAACCCAAATCATCTTTCTTTTATTATGTGGAGTTTTACACATATAAGATTTATGTCCTTTGTTTCCACATTTAAAATAAGTAATATTTGATGATTTTTCAGAATGTACAAAAATATTTTTCAAGGATTTTTGCTTTTTAAGTGGATTATATCCTAATCCAGCTTTATCAAAAATAGCTTTTTGATTGTCCAAAATCATATTAAGTTTGATAGAGCTCGATCAAAGTAAATTTACTATAGGTTTAAGTCTATCAACTTCATTTTTCAAGCTTTCATTTTCTTTCATCAAAAGCTCTTTTTCTACAACATGCTTTTCATTTTCTAAAGATAGATTTTGCATTTGATTTTTCAGATCTTTGTTCTTTGAACTTAATTTTGCAAAATCATCCATCAATTCATAAAAAGTACTATGCAACTCATCGAAAGTAAAGTCATCAAGAAAACTCGGACTTACCTCATCATTGTCCACCATGAAGCATAGATTGGCCATTTCACTCTTCTCTTCCTCTTCGGAACTTGAGCTTTCCGAATCACTCCATGTGGCCATCATTGCCTTCTTTTTGAATCTCCGGATGCCTTTCTTTAGTTATGGGCATTCAGATTTAAAGTGACCCGGCTTCTTGCATTCAAAATAGATAACTTCTTTTTCTTTGCCCTTGTCCTCATCTTTTCTAGCAAAGGGCTTTTTCTTTTCAAACTTCTTCTTCTTCATGAATCTTTTAAACTTTCTTGTGATGAGTGCCATGTCCTCATCATCACTTTCATCTTCAGATTCATGAGGCTCTTCCATATATTCAGAAATCTTAAGAGCCATAGTCCTCTTCTTCTTTGACTCATCATCATCAACATGTTGCTTAACTTGAAGCTCATGAGTTATCAAGGATCCCAATAATTCTTCTAGGGGTAGGGTACTTAGATCCTTTGCCTCTTCTATTGCAGTCACGTTAGCTTCCCAAGTCCTAGGTAAGGAACGTAAAACCTTCCTCACAAGATCGGAATTATCATAAGATTTACCAAGACTTTTTAAACCATTAACTATATTAGTAAATCTTGTAAACATATCAGAAATAGATTCACATGCATCCATTTTAAACAATTCATACTTATGAACTAGCATGTTAATCTTGAATTCCTTAACTTGATTTGTTCCCTCATGGGTAACCTCAAGTCTATCCTAGATTTCCTTAGTAGAAATGAAAATAGATATACGATTGAATTCATTTGCATCTAATGAGCAGTACAAAACATTCATAGCCTTGGCATTAAGTTGTGCCAATTTTTTATCATGTTCATCCCATTCCATTTTCGGTTTAGGAATCTCCATGCCATTAATTCTAGCAGTGGGTGTGTGTGGTCCATTGACTATAATGCTCCATAGATCATAGTCAAGTGCTTCAATGAAAATTTTCATTCTAGCCTTCCAAGAACCATAGTTTAAGCCATTAAACAAGGGTGGTCTATTTGTAGATTGGCCTTCGGAAAAAGATGAACCAGCTTGAGCTGCCATATTGATCTTTGACTCTTGATCGTTAGATCAAATCAAATGAGCACTAGCTTTGATACCAATTGTTGGTCCAGATAGCAACCCAAAAAGGGGGATGAATTGGGTTTTTCAAAAATTAAATCTTTTTAAAAACAATCCCCCAGCGGAAGTGAAAACTTAGATGTACCGAATTAAAACAGAGTATGCACAGATAGAGAGTTATAGACAAGGAAACAATCACTGCAAATACAAGAATTTTATAGTGGTTCGGTGTACCTACACCTACATCCACTCTCAAGTATCTCTTGGGTCCACACTATAATCAATCTGATTACAGCAGAGTTGTTTTACAAGCTCACAACTCGAACTTATTGTTTTTCCGGATGCACAACGAACCCAGCTAGTTTTCAAGGCTCACCAGGACACAACCTTACAACACAAGCAACTGTTTGCACAAGGCTAACAACCTCAACTGAATCAATCCCCTGATTGACGCAGCAAACAATAACATTTTACAAATCAAGAGCTCCTCCAATGAGAAAATATACAATGATAGAACAAAGATAAGAGATAGGAATCAAAGCCTGATTTGCAGATCTTGGTGGCTTGCTTCTTCTCTTCTCTTGAGTGGATCTTCCTTTAGTATGCTCTTGAAGCTCAGAAGATCAGAAAATTAGGGCTTGCTTCTTCTTTTGAGATTTTTTCAAAATGGAACTAAGAAAGCTAGGAATCTCTCTCTTTTCTGTTGGGAAATCAATATAATCTTTCCTTTCAAATCTTCCTCTTTTCTCTTTTGATTTTCTGATGAATTTCACTCTTGTTTTTCTTATTTCTCTATTTTTCCTCTCTTCTTGTCTTCCTTTTTTTTTGGATACAACAAAAACCCCTTCTTATAGACCTTTCTTAATCCATAAATAACTGAAAACTATCCATTAGAAACAAGTGTAAGAAGGATTAGAACCAAATAGGGTAATAGCCGTTGGGATTAAAAAGATAAAAATAAAGTTTAGAGACGTTCTGATAGTTTTGGAGTCGTTTTTGACAATCTGGAGTCGACTCTAACTTTTCTGGAGTCGGCTCTAAATCAAAAATCCCCAATCTGCTCGATCTGGAGTCGTCTCTGACTTTTTTGGGGTCGACACAAAAATCCTCTGGAGTCGACTCAAATAGTCCAGGTGTCGACTCTAAGTCGTGACCAGAAAAACCATCGTTCTGTCTTTCTGTTGGAGTCGGCTCTAACAGTTCAGGTGTCGACTCTAAAGTCTGTGCCGATTTCCAGAGTCGACTCTGCGATTCCATGTATCGACTCTAATGTCTGCAATCTTACCTTGACATTAGAATCGAACTAGAACTTGATTTGTCTTGTGATTTTGATTAATAAATCAAATCATAAACTGAAAAACTTAACCAAAATCATTAGTAACTTCAAATGTTATACTCAAATAGTTTTGTTAATCATCAAAATCAATAATTGGGTCAATAGGGGGTTTTCCCCACCCCCCGCCTTCGTTGCCGGCCATGGTGGCCAGGCCAACAAAAAAAAATTAACAGGGGGGGTTTACCCACCCCCACATCATTGCCGGCCACGGCCGAGGCCGTGGCCGTCTTCTCCAGCCACGGCTGCTGCCGTGGCCGGCCATGGCCTGGCCACTATGGCCAGGCCAAAAAAAAATTAACAGGGGGGTTTTCCCCACCTCCCCTTTGTTGCCGGCCACGATCATGGCCATGGTCGTCTTCTCCGGCCACGACCGCTGAAATTAACAGGGGGGTTTTCCCCACCCCCCCTTCATTGCTGGCCACGGCTGCGCCCGTGGCCACATCTCCGGCCACGGTGGCCAGGCTAGCAAAAAAAAAATTAACAGGGGTTTTTGCCCACCCCCCCTCGTTGCCGGCCATGGCCATGGTCGTGGCCGGCTGTGGCCAGGCCACCAAAAAAAAAAAAAAAAATAGAGGGGTGGTTTTCCCCACCCCCTCTTTGAATATTAATTATTATAAAAAAAATTATTAACATAAAAAAATTATTATAAAAAATTATTTTTTAATATTACAAAATATATTGCATAACTAATTTTACTGATTAAATTATTTAATTATTATTATTAAAATATTATTAGTAACTTGTTTTGATATTTTAATCTTAATAATTTATTCAATCATATTATTATATCAATTAAATTTAGAAAACCCCATGTAGTAATATCATTATATATAATATAATATATTACAATAACATTAGAATACACTATAGTATTATTAATATTTTAAAAAAAATTATATTATGTGATATTATAATATTAGAATATAATGAATCTATAACATCATTATATTGAACAATTTTGCGTTTGATGAAATTTTAAAATAAATTTGAATATTTTTCTTCATTCATGTCTTATTGTCAGAATGTTATTATAAGTTCATGTTACAATATTAAATTTAATATTATATTTATTTTCACCCATAAAAAATATTTATAATAAACTCATTATAAATTAATATGAAATTATGATATAATTCAATATTTGGATTTTTTTGTTATAAAATATGAAAATTAAAATTTATTGTCCCTTTAACTTATAATATTTACTGTGATCATAAAAAAAGTATGTTTATGATAATTATATTATGTCATAATATTAATAATATCATATTATAATATATATTAACTTATATTAGTTCATAATATTATAATATAAAATAATTTAAATAAATTATGGTATAATAATAAATAATGGTTGCAATATAACATCATTGTAGTAATTGCTTATTCATGATTCTGATCAATAGTAAATTAATTAAAAAAATTGCTTTACGATTATTTAGTGCTTATGTTTTAAATTAATTTAGTCATAATTGATTAGTAATTTTTATATAGTCATGGTTCAATTTCTTAGTCTATTAAACTATACATGGCAGTTTACTGGTGAACATCTGACATATGTTATTCCATTTTATTGTCATTATGAAATTTTTCTTAAGAATATTATATCTCGCAGCACTGAAACCTTTAGACCCGTTTGAGAATTTGCAAGACGTAGTCTTACAAATTCTCAAATTGTCCTAGTGGATAGTTTGAGATTATTTTTTGCGATATGTTAGTCTGCTATTAATTATCGTCTGTTGAGAGTGTGGTTTGTATTTTCTCATACGTTCTTCTAGTGTGGCATATATGCCATACATTTAGGAGAACATATAGTGAAATGCTGCTGAAATTTCAACGTAAACGATGATAATGAATAGCAGAATACCATATCACAGAAAATAATCTTGAATGGGATATGGCCTTACCTTTTAGATATGAAGTGAAGGTGGAATTAATTTAGGACACCTGCATACTCGTGAAGTCTCACGAACTCCACGTGGCACGGCTTTGCAAAGGAGGGACCTTAGTAGGGCCTGGCCTAATCAATTGGTTGCCATCATTAAAAACAAAATTGATCTATTGTTTTAAAATTTTTAAATGGTTATTATTTACCTTGGATGTGTAACATAATTAATTTAGTCATAAAATTATTAATACTAATATTGTTTTATATTATGGTTTTGTTTATTGGTTCACCAGAAAATTGTATAAGTTGTTCAAAAATGAGCGGACCTCGCTCGTGGATGTATGCAAGATTAAAAGATGGCCTGTTTAATCCAGATTTTTGAATGGACTGAAAGAATTTATTGGATTTGCATGTAGCCAACCTGAATGGATGGATGGGCCTAGGATTAGGTGCCCCTGCAACTTATACATATGGGGAAATGCTGCTAAAATTTCAACGTAAACGATGATAATGAATAGCAGAATACTATATCATAGAAAATAATCTTGAATGGGATATGGCCTTACCTTTTAGATATGAAGTGAAGGTGGAATTAATTTAGGACACCTGCATACTCGTGAAGTCTCACGAACTCCACGTGGCACGGCTTTGCAAAGGAGGGACCTTAGCAAGGCCTGGCCTAATCAATTGGTTGCAAACATAAAAAAAAATTGATCTATTGTTTTAAATTTTTTAAATGGTTATTATTTACCTTGGATGTGTAACATAATTAATTTAGTCATAAATTATTAATACTAATGTTGTTTTATATTATGGTTTTGTTTATTGGTTCACCAGAAAATTGTATGAGTTGTTCAAAAATGAGCGGACCTCATTCGTGGATGTATGCAAGATTAAAAGATAGCCTGCTTAATCAAGATTTTTTGAATGGACTGGAAGAATTTATTGGATTTGCATATAGCCAACCTAAATGGATGGATGGGCCTAGGATTAGGTGCCCCTGCAACTTATACAGGTGTCAGAATAAAGCGTACAGGGATGTTGAAACTATGAAGGTGCATTTGTGTAAAAAGGGTTTTGTTCATGGGTATGATATTTGGTACTGCCATGTGAAACAGAGGAAATGGGTGCAGCTCTTACAAGCCAATAAGTTTCTATTCCCATTGATTAACCAGTCCGAATTTAAACAGATACAAAAAATGGTGATGAATGCATCGGGTAATGAATTCAATCAGAATACATTTATGGAAGAACCAAATCCAGATGCACATCAATTTTATGATATGCTTCGTGCTACAAATCAAGAATTGTATCCTGATTGTGAGAGTCATTCCCAATTGTCTATGGCTGCTCGTTGTTGAATATTAAGGCAGAACATAGATTATCAGAAAAGGCGTTCAATGCAGTAGCTGGATTAATGAAGGAAGTTTTGCCAAATGATAATGTTTTAGCGGATAGTTTTTACTCAACGAAGAAGTTGTTGCGTGGCCTTAGGCTCCCAGTTAATAAGATCGATTGTTTCTTGAATAATTGTATGTTATATTGGGGTGAAGACTTAGACCTGAGATGTTGTAAGATTTGTGGGCAATCAAGGTACACCAATGATGAAGGGGGAGCTAATACAAGTAGGAGGAAGAGTGTGCCTTACAAGAGGATGCATTACTTTCCTCTGACTCCGCGCCTGCAAAGATTATACAGATCAGAGGTTACAGCTGCTGATATGAGATGGCATGCTGAATATGAATCTAAAGAAGATGAAATGCGGCATCCATTAGATTCAAAAGCTTGGAAGCATTTTAATGACATTCATCCTGATTTTGCCGACGATATAAGGAATGTGAGATTAGGTCTTTGTACCGATAGCTTCCAACCATTTGGTCAAGCGGGCCGACAGTATTCTTCTTGGCCCATGATACTGACTGTATATAACCTTCCTCCATGGAAGTGCATGAAAGATACTGCAATGTTTTTGACAATTTTGGTTCCAGGACCATCAAATCCAAAGGAAAAATTGATGTGTTCCTGCAACCTTTGGTGGCCGAATTGAAATTGTTGTGGGAAACTAGAGTCATGGCCTACGACATTTCAATGAAACAAAATTTTATCATGAGAGCTGCTTTGATGTGGACAATTAGTGACTTCCCGGCATATGCAATGTTGTCAGGTTGGAGCACTGCTGGGTGTATGGCGTGCCCTTACTGCATGAATGATTCTGATGCATTCACATTGCAGAAGAGTGGTAAGCAGTCATGGTTTGATAATCATAGAAAGTTTTTGTCTCCAAATCATCCTTATAGGCGGAACTTGATCGCCTTCCGGAAGAACAAAGAAGTCACAAAATTTGCCGAACCAGTTAGGTCTGGCACAAATATATTTGATACTATAGAGCATTTGGGGTTGAGGTATGCTTGGGAAGCCGATGCAGATAGAGTTAATGGCCGTATATGTAAAGAACATAACTGGAAGTAACGGAGTATTTTTGGGATCTACCGTATTGGAGCACAAATCTCATCCGGCACAACTTGGATGTTATGCATATTGAGAAAAATTTCTTTGATAACATATTTAATACGGTGCTAAACATCTTGGGAAAAACCAAAGACACTGCAAAGTCGAGAGAAGAACTTAATCAGTACTGTAGAAGAGCTGATTTGAGAAGGAATGCTGACGGGATCTATCCTAAAGCCTATTACACTCTTGACAGAAATTCACGAGAAGTTTTATGTAACTGGGTTAGAGGGCTAAAATTTCCATATGGTTATGCTTCAAATATCAGTAGGTGTATGGACATGCAGAAGCTCAAGTTGTTTGGCATGAAGAGTCATGACTGCCATGTTTTTATGCAGCGGTTATTGCCTATAGCTTTTCGTGAGTTGCTTCCGCATCATGTGTGGAAGGCATTGACGGAGCTCAGCTTGTTCTTCAAGGATTTATCTTCCGCAGTCATTACTTCTGCATCCATGGCAAGGCTTGAGGACGAAATTCCAATTATTTTATGCAAGCTGGAGCGAATATTTCCTCCAAGTTTTTTTTTGACTCAATGGACATTTACCGGTTCACTAGCCATATGAAGCGGTATAGCTGGTCCAGTGCAGTATCGCTGAATGTATCCTTTCGAGAGGTAAATATCTTAATAATCGGTTGTACATGTTCACATTTAAAATTTTATTTCATTACGAGAAAGTTGGTTTATTCTATTTCTTACCTTTACGTGTAGGTACCTTAAGAAGTTAAAAAATAATGTGCGTAATAAGGCAAGGGTTGAAGGTTCTATATGCAATGCACACATAGTTGAAGAAGTTTCAGCTTTTGCTCTTATTACTTTGAGAGTCACGTCCACATGAGGAGCCAAAATCTTGGTCGTAATGACGATGTATGTGTGGACGAAGGACAACCTAATGATGGTAGAATATCAGTTTTTAAAGGTATCGGTCATTCATTTGGAAGGCAGAAGTCAAGAGATTTGAGCGATGCGGAGTATAGTGCAGCGCATTATTACATCCTAATGAACTGTAGAGAAGTCGATCCATACATTGAGTAAGTATACACTTCACTACTTTAAATTATAATATACATCACTATTTAATTGCTAACAGAAGTTTTAATTGTTAGCATCCCTTTAGGATGTTTTGTGATAGATAACAATAGATGACTCTCAACATCAGTCATTGACATTGGACATAAGTTAGAAATAGAGTTTGCTTACTGGTTTTATGAATATGTGAGTAGTATCACTCAATCAATTGCAATAATGGCTTTTATTTATCGAATTGGTTGTGAATAGCTTATTAATTTGTAGGTAAACGGTCATGGTTCACAACCGACAATATTTTCATTAAATGTCTAGCAATGGCCATTGAAGACCGTAACAACATCTACTGGCTACTTTGTTAATGGTATAAATTTCAAATTGAACGACTAGCGTCTTCAAGAGGCACACAGAACTGGGGTGTGTGTCAAAGGAGAAAGTGTTGGAGCAAATATGATGGATTATTACGGAAAGTTAGTAGAGGTGGTTGAAGTTGAATATCTCGGTTGGCCTATCAAACGAACCGTATTATTTCATTGCGATTGGGTCGATCCGACAGTTCCTGTGGATAAAAGGGTTCATAACGACTATAATCTAGTTGAAGTCAACCATCGCCGAAGATTTCAGAAATATGAATCATTCATCCTTGCACCCCAAGCTCTGCAAGTGTTTTACTGCGGATATCCAAGTTTGCGCAATGACAAGCGAGATTAGTGGGCTGTTTCTAAAATCCTTCCACGTTCAGCAATCATATTAGACAAGAGTTCATCAAGTCAATCACCTGAGTGCCCTGCATTTCAAGAGGATAAGATGGAAATGCATGCAATTGAGGATTATACAAGGGCTCATGAAACATCAGTTAGAGATCCAAATGGTGATGTCCAAGAAATTGAGGATGCAAATGTTCGATTTCCTTCGGATGATAATGACACAGAATCACAATCTGATACGGCATCAGATATTGAACCAACATTTGATGAAACAAATGACACTGATTAAACATAGAGGTTTATTCAATTTTAATTTATTTTTATAAGTGCTTAATTTTTCATATTCAATCATTAATCGTAATTATATTGCATGCATGGTTCTTTAGTATTTTTAGTATGTCGAGCCGAGATAGATCTTTCGTCGATGGACAGAGTGAGCAGGGACGTGGCCCTGCCGCATCAGATCACTTCATGAGCATTGGAGATGGAGAATTCAGATCTCCAGCCTTCAAGTCTCATAGCCGATCGGCGCAGACATCTGAGAGTTCATCCCACATCAGTCGCACCGTACTTCGACTGGATGTTGATGGGCAGTAAGTATATGATAATTTGAATATATGTTTATGTGTTACCAGGCATTTACTTATAAATATGGATTTTTTTGCAGCTTTATTGAGCAGCATTCTGTATCGAGCCGGATCAGCTCCATATTCTAGATTCGTGCTGATCCCACTGGCTACGATTGACACATGTATTTGCGGCCATGAGGGAGTTTTATTTTTTAGAGTTTCAAGTAAATTTATTAAATATAATTTATTACTGATTTAAAATAACTAAATCTTGATATATTCTTAAACTAATTATTTATTTAAATGCAGAAAAAGTTTACGTGGGACCCAACCATCCATGATGTCGTTAGGGCAGCATGGAATGCTCTTGCGGCACGCCGATACTCCGACATGCTTCATCGTTGGAGGAGATCGGGCGATCGCCCTGTGCATATGCCGGAGGGTATTTGGCATGACTGGCAGCAGTATGGCAGTCTGAGGCCTGGCAGAAGAGGTCCACATCAGCCACCACGAACCGCCGATCCGAGAAAGCTGGTCGTGGCACGGGTCTCTCCTGCCACACTGCGGGTTCCATTTCCATTCAGGAGCACAGACGTCGTATGGTAAGAAAACATCAATAATTTAATTACTAATTTAGTCATTTGCATATACTTACATTTATATCATTTCTTCTGCTTTTGTAGTTTGAGCGGGAGGATAGAGATCCTAGTGAGTTCAACCTATTCAGGGCGACACACACCAGAAAGGACGGTACCTGGGTCGATGCACGATCACAGGAGGTTGCAGTAAGAAATTTGACTTATATTGTAACTGTTTAATTTCTTAACCTTTATTCAGGTTCGTATACTGATTCATTTATAATTCAGAGGCACGAGTCGAGGAGCTTCAATCCCAGGCATCGCAGGTCGACTCTACTGATGGGAGGCTGCCCGTCAAACTTTCACCAGAGGAGAGTCGATGTGTGTTTTTGGAAGCTGTTAGTGCCTCGCCGCGAGAGCGTAGGGTCTACGGTCTGGGCGCTAAAGCTTCTAGATTTATTTTCGGCTCCACTTCGCACTATTCTGGCGATATTCCTTCTGATCATTTAGATTATATTCGAAGATCTATTATGGAGGAGGTTCGACAGGAGGTTCAGCATGAAGTTCGATAAGAGCTTTCAGACATTAGAGAGCAGATGCGTCAGATGCAAGATTTGGTTCACCAAATGTCGCAGGGTACATTTCAGCCTCCGAAGCCTTTTCGTGATCGTGACAGTGTGGATTCTTGATGTATTTATTTTCTGTTTTGTGTATCCAAACTTGTCATTATTAATAAAATAAAATTTTATGCTTATCAAAAATTTTGTAATGAATGTTAGCGATAATGTTTCAATTGAATAAAATAAAATTGCATTAAGAGTTTTAAATATTTATTTTTTAACAAAAAAACTTTTTGTTATAATTTTTTTTAAAAATGATTTAATAAATTTGCGATGCATATTACGTCGCTAAATTGAATAACAATTTATTTTTTTAAATTAATTTCTGGTTGCAATGTTTTAAAAAAATTAAATTTAAATATTTGCGACGCAAATTGTGACACATATTGATGCGTCACAATTTAGCGACGCAATTTGGTCGCTATTGCATGACAAATATTTAATTTCATTTTTTTAAAAATTGTAATGATAAATTAATTTCTGGTTGTAATATTTAAAAAAAATTAAAATTTTGCAACGCATTAGTGATGCAAATTTATAAATTTTTTAAAAAAATTGCAACAAAAAAAAATAAATTTAAATATTTGTGACGCATTTGCGATGCAAATTATGTTGCTAAATTGCGACGCATACTGATGCGTCGCAATTTAGTGACGCAATTTGCGTCACTAATGCGTCAAAAATATTTAAATTTATTTTTTAAAAAAAATTGCAACTAGAATTATTTTTTTGTTGCAAATTTTTTTAAAAAAGAAATTTATAAATTTGCATTGCAAATGCGTCACAAAATTTTAAATTTTTTTAATATTGCAACCAGAAATTAATGTCTCATTGCAATTTTTTTAAAAAAAAAATAAAATTATTGCGACGCATTTGCGATGCAAATTGCATCGCTAAATTGCAACGCATTACTATGCATCACAATTTAGCGATGTGTTTTTGCATCGCTAAATTGCAACGCATATTGATGCATCGCAATTTAGTGACGTAATTTACGTTACAAATGCGTTGTAAAAATTTAATTTCATTTTTTAAAAAAAATTGCAACGAGACATTAATTTTTGCTTGCAATTTTTTAAAAAAGAAATATATAAATTTGTGTCGCTAATGCGTCGCAAAATTTTAATTTTATTTTTTTTAATATTTCAACTAGAAATTATTTTCTTGATGCAATTTTTTTAAAATAATGAAATTAAATTTTTTTACGCAAATTGCGTCGCTAAATTGTGACGCATCAATATGCGTCGCAAATGCTTCGCTAATTTGCGACGACGAAACTTTCGTCGCAAAATAGAGACATATTTATTGCGTCGCTATTTAGTCACTATTTAGCGACGAAACTGTGATGAATAGCATTTTGCGACGAAAGTTACAGCGACAACGAAAATGCGTATCTAATGCGTCGCTAATGCATCGCTAAATCGATTTAGCGACGCATTAGCCATGCATTTTAGCGTCGCTAAAATAAAATTTTCTTGTAGTGTAAAAAATTAATTATTTTAGTTCTAGTGAAGCTTTCTTTTGGACTAATGCATGTTATATTGCCTTTTATATTGCTAATTAAAATAAACTTTAAAATTTAAGCTTACTAGATATGTATGAATTAAGTATCATATTTTATTTTTCTTTGAAGAACTATATTTTAATCTAGTGGTCATGTAGAATATATTCTATCCAACTAGTTTAGCTCAGCATAAATCTTATAGGATTGCCCTTTAATCTTGTTCAATTATAGCTTTCTATATAGCCATGCTTTCTTTTTAATATTTGATGATCCATCACCATGTGTCATCTGGATGAATTTTCTTTTTTTACATATATATATATGATTTAAATAATTCAAATATATGAGGACCTTGGTTATATCAAGAAGTCCCAGGACGTAAAAGATACCTTGCTATATTTAAAAGGTCAATTAATTTGTAGTTAGAACCTTGTACCAATGATAATACCATGAACTATGCCCTTAATAAGGAGCACAATAGTTTTCTAGGTTGGCAACAATTTGAGTGGTGTTACCATCCATTTAAGATAGAGAAATAGCTAGACTTATAAAACCTAGTGTGTTGGCAATAATTTGAGTTGTCTTGAACATAAAATATTTTTGTAAAATTATTATGATTAATATTGGTTATTTCTTAAAAGGTTTTATATGAAAAGATTTTCATAAAAAAAATATATATTTTATATAATCCATGATTCTAATGAGTAATGAAGCCTCCCACTTGCCCACCTTTCGAAGTTTTTCATAAAAGGATAACCCAATTCTCCCTATTTGAGAAGATGAGCCCTTAAGTCTTATCCATCATCTAATGTTTGAAGCCAAAGAAGGATAAAGGAAAAAAGAAAAAAAGTAAACCGGGTTGATTAACATTGTCCAAAAGCACTAGAAGGTTATCTCTTAATTGCAAAGACTGTATTGGCCAAGCTCATGTTGAGGGGCATGAGAGATAATTCTTACCCACTATCCCACAGTCAAAAGAGAAATAAAATATGCTTCTCTTGAAAAGATATAGCCATAAAGATATTCATGATGCCCTAAAGAACCGTGTGCAACTCCTAAAGCCCAAGCATCCTAAAGAAGTTAATAAGACTAATGATTCTAAATATTGCCCTTACCATAGACCAGTCAGTCACCCTATTCAAGATTGCTGTCTTTAATGACTAGGTTGTAAAGCATTATAAGACAAGCAACTACAAGAAAAATTAAATATAGCTACACCCAAATGCGTCGCTAAACAAGCTATAGCAATGCATTAGCGACCAATAAAGGCGTCGCTAAAATGTCGCAATTGCGTCGCACAGCGACTCTCTGCGACGCCATAAATGGGGCGCAATATATTGCGACGCCAATAAATACGGTGCAATATTGCGATGCAGACTTAATGGGTTGCTACTTTAAAAATAATTTTTTAAAAATATTTGCAACAGAAAATATCGTCGCAATTGCGTCGCTAATTAATTAATTTATTTTTTAAAAAAATTAAATAAAATAATTTATAATATATTTTAAAATAATTGCGATGAAAATTAGTGTCGCCAATTAATTAATTATTTTTAAAAAAATATGATAATTTAATTTTTTATTTTTTAAAAATAATTGCGACGCCCCTAAATGCGTTGCTACTTTAAAAATAAATTTTTAAAAAATATTTGCGATGAAAAATCTTGTTGCAATTACGTCGCTAATTAATTTATTTATTTTTTAAAAAAAATTTAAAATAACATAATTTATAATTTTTCTTAAAATTAATTGCGATGAAAAATAGCATCGCTAATTAATAAATTTATTTTTAAGTTTTAAAGTAAATTAATTTATTTATTTTAAAAAATAAAATAATATAAACTAAACTTGCTAATACAATGTAATTGCTAATACAATTGACCAAAACAATCATTACAAAATTTTTAAAAATCGATAAAAATTTATTTTATTAATTATTTAAAATTTTCATATACAAAATAAAAAAAATAAAAAAATACATCAAGTAGTGAAAAAAAATACATCATATATCTGTAGGCGGCGGTGGAGGCTGGACTGAACCCTGCGACAGGATACGAACTAAATCCTGCATCTGATGCATCTGGTCTCTCATCTCTGCAAGCTCCTCCTAAACCTCATGGCGAACTTCCTCCTTGATAGATCTCTGGATGTCGTTTATCTGCTCGGGAGGAATATTGCCAGAACCACGTGAACTTGAGCCCTGATGGGAAAAATATCTGGAAGCTCTCACCACAAGGGGAAAAAAATATTACGATGCCCAAATGCGTCGCAATTGCGTCGCTAAACATGCTATTGCGATGCAATAGCGACGCAATGACGGCGTCGCTCAGATGTCCGTCGCAATATTCATTTATCGCAATTGCATCACAATATTGCAACTCTCTGCGATGCAACAATGCGTCGCAATATTGCATGCATCCAAATGCGTCGCTAAATTTAAAACTAATTTTTAATATTTAAAATTATTATTAAATATTGTGACGCATTCAATTGCGTCGCAATATTGCGATGCATTTAGTTGCGTCGTAATATTTAATAATAATATTATTGATATCATAGCGACGCAATTTGAGTCGCTAATGCGTCGCAAATAAAAAAAATTTTAAAATATTGCGACGCAAGGTCATTGCATCGCAATATTAAAAATATTTTAGATATAATAGCGATGCAATTTGAGTTGCTAATGCATCGCTATTAAATTTTTTTTAAATTATTGTGATGCCAGGTCATTGCGTCGCAATATTTAATAATAATATTTTAAAAATATTAGCGATGCAATTTTAGTCGCTAATGCGTCGCAAATTAAAATTTAGAAAAATATAAAATATTAAAAATTAAAACGGTTAATACAATTTCGTTAAATTTAAATATTGATAGAAATATTCTTCACTCATATTGATCCAAACAATAATCAATTTCCAAAAATAATTCATATATTAAAATTTTAAAGTTTTCATGTACAACATAAAAAAAGAAAAAAAAAATACATCAAGAATCTGAGCGATCACGTGGAGGCTGGAGACCCTGCAACAAGTGGCTAACCATATCCTGCAAATGACGCATCTGATCTCGCACGTCTGCAAGCTCCTGATCCCGGCCTCGCATACGCTGTTCGAACTCGTTCTCGACCTCCTGCCGAACCTCCCGACGAACGTCCTGCCGAACCTCCTCCGCAATAGATCTCCAAATGTTGTCTAAACGCTCGGCAGGAATATCACCAGAAAATCACGAGCTAGAGGCCTGATGGGGAAAATATGCAGAAGCTCTAGTGCCCAGACCATAGACCCTGCGGTCTCGCGGCTGGGCACCAACAGCCTCCAAAAACACACGTCGACTCTCCTCTGCTGAGAGTTCGATGGGCATCTCCCCATCAGTGGAGTCGACCTGCGATGCCTGGAAGCGAAGCTCCTCGACTCGTGTCTTTAAATTATAAAATCAACAATAAATGAGTTAATAAATTTCTCGAAATAAAATTTTAGAAATTAAACAGATACTACATAAATCTAATTTCTTACCGCAACCTTCCGTGATCGCGTGTCGACCCAGGAACCGTCCCTCCTGATGTGTGTCGCCTTGAATAGACGAAACTCACCAGGATCTCCGCCCTCCTGCTCAGACTATAACAATAAAAAATTGATATTAATACAAATATTTGTAAATAACTAAATTAGTAATTAAAATATTTATGTTTTCTTACCATACGCCATCTGTGCTCCTGAATCGAAATGGAGCCCGAAGTATGGCGGGAGAGACCCGTGCCAGGACCGCCCTTCTCGGATCGGCAGTTCGTGTTGGCTGATGCGGACCTCCTGCGCCATCCATCGGACTGCCAGGCCTGCTGCCACTCGTGCCAAATACCCTCTGGCACATGCGCAGGACGCTGACCCGATGACCTCCAACGATGAAGCATGTCGGAGTATCGGCGTCCCGTCAGAGCCTCCCATGCTGCCCTAATGGCATCATGGCTGGTAGGGTCCCACGTAAACTTTTTCTGCATTAAAATAAATAGTTAGTTTCAGAATTTATTAAGATTAAGAAATTTTGTATCAGTGATAAATTATATTTAATAAGTTTACCTAAAACTTAGAAAAATAAAACTCCCTCGTGGCTGGAGATACGTGGCGCCAATCGTAGCCACTGGGATCTGCATGCCTCTGAAATACGGCGCTGATGTGGCTGGATACATGATGCTACTCAATAAATCTGTTAAAAAAATGCATGTTTATAAGTAATTAACTTAAAAACATAAACATATATTTTTAATTAGTATATACTTACAGCCCATGAGCATCAAGTCGAAGTACGGTGCGGCCGATGGTGGAAGAACCCTCGGAGGTATGTGCCGATCGGCTGGATGGTAATACCAATGCAGGATCACCGCCGACTGCTGGAGAGATCGAAGGCTGTGCGATGTGTGTAGATCCAAACTCTCCATCTCCAAAGCTCATGTGATCTGATGCAGCAGAGCTACGTCCCTGCTCACTCCGTATGTCGTCGGTAGATCTACCTTTGCCCGTCATACTAAAAATACTAAAGATTCATGCAATTAAATTACGATTAATGATTGACTATGTAAAAATTTACCACTTATAAAATAAATTTGAATTTAAGAAAACCTCTATGTTTAATCAGTGTCATTTGTTTCGTGAAATGTTGGTTCACATCCGATGTCGTATCGGACTGCGATTCAGTTTCATTATCATCGAAAGGAAACCGAACATTTGCATCCGCAATTTCTTGGACATCACCATTTGGATCTCTAAGTGATGTTTCAGGAGCCCTTGTGTTGTCCTCAATTGCATGCATTTTCAACTCATCCTCTTGAAATGCAGGGCACTCGGCTGATTGACTTGATGAACTCTCCTCTAATAAGATTGTTGAACATGGGACGATTTTAGAAATAGCCCACCAATCTCACTTGTCGTTGCGCAAACTTGGATATCCGCAGTAAAACACTTGCTGTGCTTGGGATGCAAGGATGAATGGGTCATATTTCTGCAATCTTCGTCGATGGTTCACTTCAACCAAATTGTAGTTGTTATGAATCATTTTGCCCACAGGAACTGTCGGATCGAACCAATCGCAACGAAACAATACGGTTCGTTTCATAGGCCAACCGGGATATTGAACTTCAACCCCTCTACTAACTTTCCGTAATAATCCTGCATATTTGCTCCAACACTTTCTCCTTTAACACACACGCCCTAGTTCTGCGTGCCTCTTGAAGCTGCTAATCGTTCAATCTGAAATTTGTACCCATTAACAAAATAGCCAGTAGAGGTTGTTACGGTCTTCAATGGCCATTGAGATAGACATTTAATGAAAATATTATCGGTTGGGGACCATGGACCGTTTACCTATAAATTAATAAGCTATTCACAACCAATTCGAAAAATTAAAGCCATTACTGAAATTGATTGAGTGATACTACTCACAAATTCATAAAACCAGTAAGCGAAATCCGTTTCTAACTTCTGTCCAATTGCAACTTGACTGATGTCGGGATTCATCTGTCATTGTCTATCACAATACATCCTTATGGGATGATAAGGATTAAAACTGATGTTAGCAATTAAATATTGTGGTATATTGTAATTTAAATTAGAAGTTCCAATTAAGCATTGAAGTATACACTTACTCAATATATGGATCGACTTCTCTACAGTTCATTAGGATATAATAATGTGCTACATTATACTCCATATCGCTAAGATTTCTTGACTTCTGCCCCCCAAATGAACGGCCGATACCTTTAAAAATTGATATTCTACCGTCATTAGGTTCTCCTTCATCCACACATACGTCATCGTTACGACCAAGATTTTGGCTCCTCGTGTGGACGTGACCCTCAAAGTAATGCAAGGCAAAAGCTGAAACTTCTTCGACCAAGTGTGCATTGCATATAGAACCTTCAACCCTTGCCTTATTACGCACATTATTTTTTAACTTCTTAAGGTACCTATATGTAAAGTTGAGACAAAAAAATTAACCAATTTTCTCGCAATGAAATAATATTTGAAATGTCAATATGTCTTAATGATGTATATATTTACCTCTCGAAAGGATACATCTAGCGATACTGCACGGGACCAGCTATGCTTGCTTCGTATGGCAAGTGAACCGGTAAATGCTCCATTGAGTCAAAAAAACTGGAAGGAAATATTCGCTCCAGCTTGCATAAAATAATTGGAATTTTCTCCTCAAGCCTTGCCATGGATGCAGAAGTAATGACTGTGGCAGACAACTCCTTGAAGAACAAGCTGAGCTCTGTCAATGCCTTCCAGACATGTTGCGGAAGCAACTCACGAAAAGCTATAGGCAATAACCGTTGCATAAAAACATGGTAGTCATGACTCTTCATGCCGAACAACTTGAGCTTATGCATGTCCACACACCTACCGATATTTGAGGCATAACCATCTGGAAATTTTAACCCTCTAAGCCAGTTACATAAAACTTCTCGTGAATTTCTGTCAAGAGTGTAATAGGCTTTAGGATAGGTCCCATCGGCACTCCTCCTCAAATCACCTCTTCTGCAATACTGATTAAGTTCTTCTCTTGACTTTGTAGTGTCTTTGGTTTTTCCCAGGATGTTTAGCACCGTGTTAAATATGTTATCAAAGAATTTTTTTTCGATATGCATAACATCCAAGTTGTGCCAGATGAGATTTGTGCTCCAATACGGCAAATCCCAAAATATACTCCTCTTCTTCCAGTTATGTTCTTTACATATACGGCCACTTATTCTATCTGCATCGGGTTCCCAAGCATACCTCAACCCCAAATGCTCTATAGTATCAAATATATCCGTGCCGGACATAACCGGTTCGGCGAATTTTGTGACTGCTTTATTCTTCTGAAAGGCGGTCAAGTTACGCCTGTAAGGATGATTTGGAGTCAAGAACTTTCTATGATTATCAAACCATGACTGCTTACCACTCTTCTGCAATGTAAATGCATCCGAATCATACATGCAATGGGGGTATGCCAGACGTCCAGCAGTGCTCCAACCAGACAACATTGCATATGCCGGGAAGTCACTTATTGTCCACATCAAAGCAGCTCTGTTGAGAAATTATTGAAACATAATTGCCCCAACTTATTAATTTTGATGATTCCAAAAGACATTGCTTTACTTTCTAAAAGGCTATGAAAATGTTAAGTTAACCAATGAAATATTCAATTTCAAATTGGAAACTATGAACTATTAAAAATATAATGAGTTTCTTGAATCAATTGAATATATGTTTCAGTGAGCTATACTTATGAATTCAAATATGATTTTATATATCAATCTTTTAAAGATCAATGACTTAATGAGAATGCTTTGAAATTGAGCTTTACTGTTAAAACAACATTATCTAAGTCATATTTATATTTCAAAGTTGGTTGGGATGATTTTCAAGCAAATCAGAATGTTTTCTGATTTTTGTATCAGTCCCGAGCCGACTCGAGAGTTTCCGAGTCGACTCCTGAACTTTCTCGAGCCGACTCGTGACTGTGCGAGCCGACTCGACTCAGACGGCAGAAAGACTCATTTTTGAGTGCTTCTCGAGTCGACTCCAGCTTTTCGCGAGTCGACTCCTGAAAGTCAAGAGTCGACTCCCAGATTTTCACGAGTCGACCCCTGAAAATTCATTTTTTGGTATGTTCTGGATTCGATTGCTCGAGCCGACTCGCACAGTACCCGAACCGACTCCCCGAAATCTGGGCGGAAATTTTTTTAATGACACATCACCGCTAACGGATATATTTTTGAATAACGACTATTTTTTCTTTGTTTCTAACGGCTATATGTTTTAGAATCTAT
>UESW01003176.1:0-36770 GCA_900491605.1 Calamus simplicifolius | reverse complement strand
ATTCGTCGGTGGATAAAACCCACACCAGCCAGGCATAAAGCCTACACCAGCCAGGCGTGAAATCCTGACATCGTCGGTGGATAAAGCCCTGCACCAGCCAGGCATAAAGCCTTGCAGCAGCCAGGCATGAAATCCTGACATTCGTCGGTGGATAAAGCCCTGCACGAGCCAAGCATAAAGCCCTGCACCAGCCAGGCATGAATCCCGACATTCATCGGTGGATAAAGCCCTGCACCAGCCAGGCATAAAGCCCTGCACCAGCCAGGCATGAAATCTCGACATTCGTCAGTGGATAAAGCCCTGCACCAGCCAAGCATGAGACCTTGCATCAGGCGAGGATCAGCCACTTGAGAGGTAACGCCCCTTTCGCCTTGCTGGGGTGGACCCGCTTCGTCGCAGGGGCGAGGGGGCATATGATGTGGCTGAACCAACGCGTCAAGAACCGTGAAGGAAGGAAGGAAACCGATGGAGCACCCCCTTTTTTGGCCTTCAAAGGGCCCTTCGGTCACGATAGCGTTTATGGCCTCATAAAGCCACGCGCACCCAATTGCTCTAAGCTCCATGTCCGATAGCCCCAGTGGTCGGTACCTCCATGACCGACGGCTTCACAGGCGGCCCCGGCCCCTTCCCAGCCGGCCTCGGCACCTTCTTAGCCGGCCCCGGCGGTCCAAGCCAGGCGGCCCCGGCCCCTTCCCAGCCGGCCTCGCACCTTCTTAGCCGGCCCCGGCGTGTCCAAGCCAGGCGGCCCCGGCTACTTCCCAGTCGGCCCCGGTACCTTCCAACCCAGGCGGCCCCGACACCAAGCTAGCCGGCCCCAGCGTGTCCAACCAGGCGTCCCCGGCACCTTCCCAGCCGGCCCTAGCACCTTCCAAGCCAGGCGACCCCGGTACTAACCCAGCCGGCCCCGGCACCTTCTGGCGAGCCCTAGCGTGTCCAAGCCAGGCGTCCCCGGCACCTTCCTGGCCGGCCCCGGCGTGTCCAAGCCAGGCGGCCCCGGCACCTTCCCAGCCGGCCCCGGCACCTTCCAACCCAGGCAGCCCCGGCACCAAGCTAGCCGGCCCCAGCGTGTCTAAGCCAGGCATCCCCGGCACCTTCCCAGCCGGCCCGGCACCTTCCAAGTCAGGCACCCTGGCACTAACCCAGCTGGCCCCGGCACCTTCCTGGCCGGCCCCAGCGTGTCCAAGCCAGGCGTCCTCGGCACCTTTCTGGCCGGCCCCGACGTGTCCAAGCTAGTCGGCCTTGGCACATTTAATGGCTCATCCAAGTCGGCTCTGGGAGGGAGGACTCCATCCACAAAATAATGAAAAGTGACGTGGAGGATAATAGGGTGGTGAAGGACCAGATTCGCCGAGTCAAGGTGAACATAAGTCTCAAAATAAGAAAAGAGAAAAGTGATGAAGGATGTGACAGCGCCTATAGCTCTGACATTCCACTAAGAGATATCAGCCCTGACATTTCACCCACCAAAAGTCCTTAGTCATCATGACACTTCAGCCACTCAGACTAAAGAGCCCCCAAAAGTCATGGTCCATCATAAGGCTCCACGTGACTCCTTCCCACTAGAGGACAAGAACCCAAACTTCGAGCAAGTTTCACAGAGTATAAAGGTAAATAAATGAGGTAAGAAAAAGAGGACTCAACACGCTCATTCTGAGCCTCGGTCTCTTTCTCTTTCGAGCTTTCTCAAGCTCACGGATATGACCTCGATTGCTGATTTGGGCGTCGAAGGGTATCACCGGAGGATCCCCTCCGGTCCTGGGACTTCTTTGCAGGCAACCCGACGAAGCGAGGATTCGAGAAGCACTTCATTCCTGACGTCCAGGAGAGGTGATTGAGTGTCAACAGTTAATCCCACATGAAGTCTCATTTCATTATATATATAAACTAATAGACTAAGGCCCGTCAGAGAAGACGTAGCCACTGGCCATCCATAAACTTGCGTTAGATAATTCGGTCGGTTCTTTTCTCCCTTTCTCTTTATCTGCTTTCAAATGCGGCTATCCCAATTATATGTCTTACGAGGATTAAGAGATGTTTTAGAAATTTTCTTTGGGCCTCCATGCAAGATGGACACAGTATTCACCTTTTATCTTGGGACATGATCTGTATGCCAATTCAAGAAGGTGGCCTCGGAATCCAGTCTCTGATGGTTAGGCGTCAAGCTCTATTGGTCAGGCATGCATCGCATTTCCTCTTGGAGCCGCAATGTCTATGGAGCTCTTTGATGCGTGCGAGGTATGGTGATTGGATGTCCGAGGTGCACATATTGCCATCCCGAGGTTGTTCCTCCTTTTGGAAGGAGGAGTGTCAGTATGGTGAGTCTATCCTTGAAGAATATCTCATGGATGATTGGAGATGGTCATTCCATTGATGTTATTCAGGATTCTTGGATTTTTGAGCTCCCTCTATCTCGGTGGCCCTCTTTTATTAGTATTGATGTCCCCACTGATTTGAGGGTTAAGAATTTGATTTCAGTAGATCCCCCTCCTGGCATACCTCCATGGTGACCAGTTTCTTCGGTGAGGAGCTCTCTCGGTGGACTCTCTCGATTCCTCTTACCTCTGGCCCCTCGGCTGACGTTAGGCTATGGCATAGATCTTGTCTTTCTAGGGCCCCTTCTAGGGACCTTATGAAGATTTTAAGGCCCCATCCCCAGTGCACGAAGGATGCTACTTGGATTTGGTCGCTTCCCACTCTTTTCCGGGTTTAGCCATTTATTTGAAAGCTTCTATGGGACTATCTTTCGACGAGTGCCCTGCTCTCCCATATGGGTCTGCCAATCCAGCCGATTTTCCCTCTGTGTGGATTGGAGGATGAGTCTATGGATCATGCTATCTTCATATGCCCTAGAGCTAGACGGATTTGGCACTTGATGGGTTATTTTTAGAGTGGATGCTTCCGGTTCCCCGCGATCCCTCTTCTTTCATGATCTCCAGAGGGCCTCTCAACATAAGCATGGTCTTTGGGCGGTCACGGCTTATCAGATTTAGATATCGAGAAACCAGCTCATCTTCTCGAAGGACTTTATTTCTTCACACCGGCTTGTGTGAAAGATTAGATCTTTGTCTGCGGACTGCGCCCGTGCTTTTCAAGTGGTTGGTTTTGACTCCTCTGGCCTTTGGGGATTCCCTGCTACTTCGACAATGAACCGACATACGGTTTTCATTTTCTGGGAGCTTCCCCTTCAGGGTTTGTCAAAATCAACTTTGATGGGAGTGTCTGTGGAAGATTTGATGGTTCTGCATTCATCATCTGAGGGCCTCAGGGTGATATGTTGGTAGCGGATGGATTTGACACTCTTGATTCCTCTGTCCCTATGACAGAGCTTTATGCTGCTTGGGCAGGTATTATATGCCTCTCAGATTCTTCATGCTCATAGGTTCGTGATTGAGGTGATTCTATGACAGTTATTCGGTGGCTGAGAAAGGAGAATTTTTTTGAAGCCCCCACTAATCCTATTCTCAAGAACATATGGTCTATCATGCAAAAAGTTGATACTGCCCAGATATCACATATACCATGAAGCCAATTCGGCGGCTGACTGGGCAACGATTTTAGTGGCTCAGCATGCTGGTTATTGGATATGGCACTACAATAAAAATGACTTATTATGATGAATTAATTCGTCGCAATAGGTACAAAAGTCATCGTAATAAGTTATTACGATGATAAAAAATTCATCATAATAAATTACAAAATCATCGTAATAACATGTTGTCGTAATAACTTATTACGATGACTTATTTTGTCGTACTAGAGACCTATTGTGGTGAAACCATGTCGTCGTTATATATTTTTAAAAAAATTAATTAATTAAAAACTTATTACGGTGACTTAGTTTTGCCGTAATATCACCATATTAAGGCAAAATTAGGTCGCCATAATAGATTTTTATTTAAATTTTAAAAATATTAAAAACTTATTACGGTGACTTATTTTGCCGTAATGTTGATATTACGGCAAAATAAGTCACCGTAATAAGTTTTTAATATTTTTAAAATTTAAATAAAATCTATTACGACGACCTAATTTTACCGTAATAGGATGATATTACGGTGAAACTAAGTCACCGTAATAAGTTTTTAATTACATTTTAAAAATATTAAAATTTTATTTTAATATTTTTTTGAACCTATTACAATAATATAATATAATATTAAAGCAACGATATTAGAAATAATTTTTTAATATAAAGTTTCACAAAAAATTAATAAAAGTTTTTATTCATTTCAATAAAATCATCATATACAGTGTTTAGAAAATACATAATAAAAAAATACATGTACTATAGAGGTGAGGTCTGCTGGGATCCACTAGGATGATATCTAGGCACTATCTGTCGCATGAAAGTAGTGAGCTCAGCAGTCGTCGCCTTTAGATCCTGGATGGTCTTCTCTTGTTGAGTGAGCTTATCCTCTTGCTGAGTGAGTTTATCCTCTTGCTGAGCGAGCTTATCCTCTTGCTGAGCAATGAGCTCTCGGCACTCATGTAGTTCAACCTTTAATTGTGAGTTTTCAGAAGATGAAGAACTACCTCTAATTCTCGATGTACCCTTCGGTAGTGGACCCCATCCTCTTTTATAACCAGATCTAGAGCCTAAAACCTCCTCAAAAATGACATCCTCATTGATTGGTTCTATTGTAGAGTCCTGTGAGGAAAGTCGCTCTACTAACTGTGCCTACAATGAAAAGAAAACAAATTCAATATGTTTAGTATAAAACATTACATTCAATAATATTGTATTTTTAATTATAAAACTTACATGGGTTTCTTCAGCTTTTTCATTTATCCATTGATTCTTCTTCTTGTCAAAATGAAGAGTATTCCAAAGATGAAGTCTTGATGGCTCCTCTCCCATAATAGGATCTCTCTGAAAAGAAATAATAATAATTTAAGACAATAATTTAAGACAATAATCTAATACAATTATCAATGTATCAATGTAATAATCTAATACAATGTATCAATGTAATAATCTAATACAATGTATCAATGTAATAATCTAATACAATGTATCAATGTATCAATATAATAATCTATTACAATTATCAATGTATAAATGTATCAATGTAATAATCTAATACAATGTATCAATGCATCAATGTAATACAATTATCAATGTATCAATGTAATAATCTAATACAATGTATCAATGTAATAATCTAATAATGTATCAATGTATCAATATATAATATATTACAATTATCAATGTATCAATGTATCAATGTAATAATCTAATACAATGTATCAATGCATCAATGTAATACAATTATCAATATATCAATGTATCAATGTAATAATCTAATACAATGTATTAATGTATCAATATAATAATCTATTACAATTATCAATGTATCAATGTATAATCTAATACAATGTATCAATGCATCAATGTAATACAATTATCAATGTATCAATGTATCAATCTAATACAATGTATCAATGTAATAATCTAATACAATGTATCAATGTATCAATATAATAATCTATTACAATTATCAATGTATCAATGTAATAATCTAATACAATGTATCAATGCATCAATGTAATACAATTATCAATATATCAATGTATCAATGTAATAATCTAATACAATGTATCAATGTAATAATCTAACACAATAATATAAGGGTGCATGGGTGTACGCGCGCGCGCGTCAAGTAGATAGATTGCTATTTAGTGCCGTGAAAATGGAATTAATTATCTATCTAAATAAGATGTAACATAATCATTTTCAGGTGTTCAATGAATGCAACGTGTAGCACTTAACATCCCAAATATATAGCATGAAGAGAAAGCCATTGTCCATGCTCTGTGTGTGTGTGTGAAGTAGATAGATTGCTCTTTCGTAAATATGAAAGCACTAGATTTATAACACTACAACAATATCAGACCACACAATACATAAATATAAAAGCACTAGGTTCACAGTATTCCTTACCATATCATAAGAGTGAGCCGGTATAGACTTCGATCCAGTGAGAGCAGCATATGGCTGCAATTCCCGATTAGATTTATTTGTTTCTGAATTTTTCTACATCAAAGAATTAATGGAAATGGTTACATGTGGAGTTTATAAAAAATATAAACTATTAAAATATTTGTATGGATGTATTTACCTTATACTCATCTGAATAAAAGTAATCACATAGAAAGTCCCAGTCACTCTCCGAGACACGAGATGGCTTATTTTGCTTTGCTAAGCTCACACTTGTGTCCCCACCGTGACTAATGAAGTGTATATGAAGCCGATATCTAAATTCTCGATAAACTTTATTCATTTGAAACTCAATACCTTTTTTAATATGATCTAAATTCATATCAAGATTGAACTTCTCCTGCAATATATATATATATAATTATAAAAGTTATAAGGTATATTAAGTACATTAAACGTAATCTAAAGTAATCTAATACAATTATACTGACCTGAAGTCGATCGATCATAGATGCTTTCTGTGCATCAGTGACCTCACTCCACTTTCTGACCGCAAGTGGTGCCATATCACGTACAACCACTCCTATCTCGGTCAGAAACTCAGAGCGAAACTCTCCTAATGGTCGTCCAACCTCAGGTGGCAGAAGAATAGGCAATTTTGTCCACGACGCGTATCAATCAGATGTGCGGACTTGTATCCGCGAGCAGGACCTCGCCCTTCTTCTTTGATGATGTAGCTGCAAAACATAATGAACTAAATTAGTGCAAAATAACATAAAGAAATATAGCCAAATAATATAAGTTTAAAGTAGAGTTATTACATGATGCGCCGACAGATGACCCCTCTGTCAAAGCTGGAATGTAAGGAGAATCATCTGGCCTCGATGTAACAGGAGTATCTCTCGAAGACATCTGCAAACAAACATACAAACTAGAATTAATAAATAAGAAAGTATAAGAACATATAGTTGTAATAAAAAAAAAACATGAATGCTACCAAATTAATCACTGTCATCACTAATATGCTCATTGTCTTCATCATCCTCCATATCAGAACTATGTATAGATCCCTCACTATCATAATCAGCTAGTGTGTCGTCCTCCTCAACATCTTCGCATATAAAGTCATCTTGACCGATATCACTTTGACCTCTAATGTTTTCTTGAATTGCAACTATTTCAGCATCAGTGTCCGTACGCCGAGATGTTATTAAGTCCATGTCAGGTTGCTCACATGTGAATCGAAGGGCTGCTGAATCATCTTCTTGATATACTTCTTCCTGAACATCATCATCTTTTTTGGAATATCACAAATGACGATGACTAACCTTGTATACCACTTTCCAATTAGAATTGTTCTTCAAATCATCCAAGTAGAAAACCTTTTCAGCTTGTGATGCTAAAATGAATGGCTCATGTTTGTACCATTCCGAACTAATATTTGTACTTGTAATATTATAATGTTGTTGCATTCTCCTGTGCTTTGGTTCAGTTTCAAACCATTTGCACTTGAACATTATCGCCTTACAACCTTTAACAAAATGAAATTCAAGGACCTCTAATAATATACCATAAAAGTTAATTTCTTCTCCTAGATGAGTAGAGGGAACACAAATGCCACTATTCTGTGTTTTATGGCCAACATCCCAATTAACAGTGATAAATTTAACGCCGTTCACCACACAGCCAGTATACGAGAACACACGACTGTCGGGACCAATAGCCAATGAATAAAGCTCATCAGTAGCTTCAGATGCCCCAGCAAAATGCTTATTTAACATCTGGATAAACCAAACATCAACGTCATTTGAAATAAAGATATATAATATATTAATTTACAATATAAATGAATGTATGGGCTTACTTCATTTTTAAACCACTCCAAAAATCTTTCCTTTGTAATTGGTCCAGTTGTTCCGGTCTAGTTGGATTTAGCTGATCAATGTGTTGGCTATAGAGAACATTACGCTAATGAGCACTATAGAAAATTTAAAGATATGAAGAAATAATTTTACAAGTATACTTACTTGAGAAATGGTTGCACCTCTGGACAATTATTGATGAGGTACCAATGTACTTGTTTTAAAGTTTTATCATCTAAATGCACCATTCTTCCTTTTCCAAGAGGCCGCCAACGAGTTGCAAATATATTTAATTGCTTGTCCAAATGGCTATCCGAATCAAAATTTCATTCCGGACGATTGAATTTGTTTCTATGCCTCGAAGATACATTGAACAAAATGTAAGAGACTCGTTGACAACATAAGCTTCTGCAATTGAACCTTCCGGACGAGCCTTATTACGTACGTATTGTTTATACGTACCAAGTGCCCTTTCAAAAGGATACATCCATCTACTTTGAACAGGTCTGGCAAGTAAGGCCTCGTAAGGCAAATGAATTGATAAGTGCACCATAACGTCAAAAAATGCTGGTGGGAACATTCGTTCAAGCTTACATAAGATCACCACAATCTGCTCTTGTAACAACTCCAAATCCCTAACATACAATGTCCTTGAACAAAGTTGTTGGAAGAAATTAGAAAGCTCAATTAAAGTACTACTCTCATGTTTCTGCAAGAATGGTTGAATGCCAATAGGTAACAATCTTTGAAGTAGTACATGACAATCATGTGTCTTCAAGCCGGATATCTTTCCATCACCTTCATTTACGCACCTTGAATATTTGAAGAATATCCATCGGGCACCTTCACAGATTTTAGCCACTTACAGAATTGTCTTCTTTCATCTAATGTTAATGTGTAAGATGCAGGAGGCTTATAAACTCTATTACCTTGAGTTTGTAACCACAACTCCCTTCGGATCCCCATTGAAGCCAGGTCCTCTCTTGCTTTATATGTGTCTTTTGTCTTACCTTCGATGCTTAATAAAGTTTCCACGACATTGTCACAAATATTCTTCTCAATATGCATTACATCTAAGTTATGTCTCAATTTTAATGATGACCAATACTCCAACTCGAAGAAAATGCTCTTCTTATACCAATTCAACTCATTTGGTGCACGCTTTCGCTTTCGATGTTTATTGTTTGGATGCTTTCGGACTGTTCAGCAGCTATGTGTTCTAATTGCATTAAAATTTCTTCACCGGTCAACATTTTTGGTTTGACTCCATGCTCTCTACTTCCATCATGGAGTCTACTATTTCGCCACTTATGATCAATAGGCAAGTAACGACGATGTCCCATATAGCAAATCTTGTCTTTCAGCTTTTTGGATGAGGTTTGCTCATTACAAACTGGACATGCCTTATAACCCTTTGTGCTCCAACCAGATAATAATGAGTATGCTGAAAATCATTTATAGTCCATAAAACAGCTATGTGCATCCGAAAACTCTCTTTCATAGATGCATCATATACATCAACACCTTCGGTCCATAAATGTTTAAGTTCATCCACTATTGGCCTTAAAAATATATCCATATCCCTTCCTGGAGATTTAGGACCGGGATAAGCAACGACATCATAAAGAATGTCTCTTTCATATATTTCCATGGAGGCAAGTTATAAGGTACTAAAATGATGGGCCACATACTGTATGCATTACTCATGTTCCCAAATGGATTGAATCCGTCTGAAGCAAGACCTAACCTTACATTTCTTGGTTCACTGGCAAAATTAGGATACTTTTGATCAAAATCTTTCCATGCTTCTCCATCTGCTGGATGCCGTAACACCCCATCTGTGATCGGTCGCTTATCATAGTGCCACCTCATATCTTCAGCTGTATATCTTGAGGCATATAGATGTTTCAAACGAGGTGTGAGTGAAAAATACCGCATAACTTTATAAGGTATCTTCTTACCTTTGTCTTCAACCACTTGGTACCTAGGCTCGTTGCATACCGGACATTTTTCTAAAGAGGCATTCTCCTTCCAAAAGATAGCACAATCATGCTTGCATACATGTATGTTCTCGTAGCCTAAACCCAACTCATTCATCTTCTTTTTGGCCTCATAGTGCGAAGATGGTATCCTAGTACCATTCGAAATGCCTCTTTCAAAAGTTCAAGCAACATATTGAAAGACTTATTTGTCCACCGATTAAGGACCTTAATGTGCATTAACTTCACTAAGAATGTCAAAGTAGAAAACTTTTCACATCCAGGATAAAGCTCGGATTCCACCTCATTGAAAAGATCATCCAATTTCTTACTGTGATCGGTCCTTCATGGTCAGACATCATCGGATTGTCATCATCATTGCCAACCTCAGTGTGAGCACCACTTGGGCCAGCGATGTCCTGCAATGCTTCGACCATCTCATCTTGTTCCCTTTCTGGGTCATCATCTTCATTCTCATTTTCATCTGAGACATTGCTTTGAAACTGTTCTCCATGAAAATACCACGTCTGATACGTCTTGAGAAACCCTTTAACATACAGTGTAATTTAACTAAATCAGGCTTATGCCATTTGCCATTATAACACCGCACACAAGGACAACGTATCTTCCCTTCTTCATTAACATGAAGCCTTGCCTTTTCTATGAACTTCCGGCATCATATTCTGGATAATTTCGTTTCTTATGTATCCAACTCTTATCAATCGGCATCGTTGGATAACATCAAATCTGAGTAAAAATAGTGAACCTCATTTAAAGAAATTCAGATTAAAGAAATACATTAAGTACCAATTAGCTATAAAGAAATTGAGAATATGTGCATCTTAGATAGAAGCATCCTGCCAACCTAAAGAGGAACCATAGAGGGGTTTAGACCCATAATTATTGCTCCAAAGGCCTAAAACTTCAAAAATAGATTAGCATATAGGACACAAATCTCCACACTATAATAGCTTGGTTTATTTTAAAGAGATCTTGGTTAGACACATGACTTGACTGATCAAGTGATGTAACACTGGACATAAGTTTCTTCTCAATGTCATGTATGGCCCAAGTGATATTTTATTAGAAGATCCCATTCCAAGGTTAATACAAACCAGTTCAAGCTTCTAGTTTTCCTCCTTTTATTTAGAAAGAGATGGATGATTCGTTAGCAAAAGATAGATTATTCAGATTCCCTTCATTGATACCAGGATTTACTAAGTAACCATTAGGAAGGCAGTTTCGATGCGGTTCCCACAATTGGGTCTTTCATTGTCAATCATAAAAGAGGGGTTCAAATGGCTATGATGCTATCAAATAAAAATGAAGGATGAGATTATTCCTAGACAACAACTAGTCCTGCTTTTAAGAAATTATAAGTATCAATTGAATCAAAATGCCCATGCATTCAAAAATCCCAAAACACTGAGGTACAAATGGAAACCACAAGGTCTAACTAGATAAGTTTTAACAATATCAGCCCCATGCTGCATCATATCTAATGGCATGCTTTGCAAAGTTCTAGCATACATGTTTCTAGTTAGCAGCTAAATGATGCCAGATTCAAAATACATGCACATGAAGAAAAGCTATGATAATCAGCCAAAAGTACATCTAATTAACCTTGATAATTGATATGCTCAACCATTCAAAAGATTATAAAGAACCGAGATGGAAGGTACCAGGCCAGAACATTTACTAGACAACAAGATCAGGGACACGAACAATCAAGTATCATATCTGCAAACATGTTATAGCGGCAACATGTCTGAATTGGATAACCCATTTATAACATCCCAAACCTAAGTCCATATCATTGCTAATATAAAACCAATGACTAGAGAAATTCTTCCAGACCTATTGTGTATACTACAGCAACCAATCCATGGCATCATCAGAAATATTTTGCATAGATTACAACCAGTAACATTGCAACAAAGTAGGCTTGTTCTATCATATAAATCAGCTATATTTATTCTTAGTTCCCATAACATGCAAAGAAAAAACAAGGAGCTGCGAGAGCAGATCATATCGAATCCGGCGAGATGGTGGAAGCAGAAGGTGGAGATCCAGCTATAAGCTTCTCATTAGAGCTAACAACGACGACAACACCACGAGCGGAGGGGAAATTAAAACCCCCAAAATCAGAAAACAACAAAATTGAAAAAAAATCCAAGTGATAAAAAAAAACACTGACCAAAGAGGATTTTATAAAGCCCTTATTCTTCTCACCTCGTCCGAGGGCTGACAGAGAGGAGCTCGGCGTCCGTGGGCGAGGGTTCCGGCGTAGGGGGCTGACGGTGGAGAGGAGCTCGGGGGAAAGACGGCGGGATAAGGGTTTCACGAAATAAAATCACGGGACGGTCTCAGGGTTATTACGGGACCTTATTACGACGAAATTTTATTTCGTCGTAATAAGGTCCGGCAGTGGATTAAGATTTTTTTTTCCGCTCTATTACGATGAATTTTAACATTCATCATAATAATTTGTTTTAGTATGAAAAATATAACCAGGACCTATTACGACGAATTAAAAAATTCATCGTAATAAGTCTTTTTATTATGGTGACAACATATTTCACTGTAATAAAAAAAAAAAAAAAAATAAAATCCTAAAATTTAATCGGGACCTATTACGATGAATTTTAAGATTCATCGTAATAGGTCTTTTTATTACGGCGCAAAATATTTTACCGTAATAAAAGGAAAGAAAAATAAAAAAAATTAAAATCCTAAACTTTAATCGGGACCTATTACGATGAATTTTAAGAGTCATCGTAATAGGTCTTTTTATTACGACGCAAAAATATTTTGCCTTAATAAAATGAAAGAAAATAAAAAAATTAAAATCCTAAAATATAACCTGGACATATTATGACAAATTTAGATATTTATCGTAATAGATCTCTTTATTACGGTGCAAAAAAATTTTGCCGTAATAAAATGAAAGAAAATAAAAAAAAATTAAAATCCTAAAATATAACCTAGACCTATTACGATGAATTTAAAAATTCGTCGTAATAGATCTTTTTATTACGACGCAAAAAAATTTCACCGTAACAAAATGAAAGAAAAATAAAAAAAATCAAAATCCTAAAATATAACTTGGACCTATTACGACGAATTTAAATATTAGTCGTAATAGGTCTTTTTATTACGGTGCAAAAAATTTTTGCCATAATAAAATGAAAGAAAAATAAAAAAATTAAAATCCTAAAATATAACCTGGGCCTGTTATGACGACTTTAAAAATTCATCGTAATAGGTCTTTTTATTACGGTACGGCGCAAAAAAATTTTGCCGTAATAAAACAAAAGAAAAATAAAAAAATCAAAATCCTAAAATATAACATGGACCTATTATGACGAATTTAGATATTCGTCGTAATAGATCTTTTTATTACGGCGCAAAAATATTTCGCGTAATAAAATGGAAGAAAAAAAATCCTAAAATATAACCGGGACCTATTACGACGAATTTTAAGATTCGTCGTAATAGGTCTTTTTATTACGGTGCAAAAATATTTTGCCATAATAAAATGAAAGAAAAATAAAAAAATCAATATCCTAAAATATATCCGGGACCTATTACGATGAATTATAAAAATCGCCATAATAAGTTTTTTTATTACGGCGAAAAATTAGTTCACCGTAATAAATAGGTTTTACGATGAATTTAATTTTTATTTCGCCGTTATAAATAAACTTATAACGATGAAAATATTTCGCCGTAATAGGTTCGCCATAAATACCATACTTTCTTGTAGTGTGAAGGCGGGGTGATTCCTGTCCTCATGTTTTGCAGCAAATTTTGTATTCTGATCTATCTGGGTCGATTCGCACTAGACTAGTTTGATCGTTCGCTTGTAAAAAAAAAATCTTTTCTTCTTGATTTCTGATCAGTTGTATATTTTGTACTTGGGAGAAAAAGAACATGAAGATCCTGACCTCGTCACTGCATCGCACCATGACATGCTTGCTTCTCTTCTCGGGAGGTAACTTGGCTTCTCGAGCAGTTGTTTTTTTGGCCCAAATTTTTCTTTTTGACTGATGACAAAACTAAGCTCCTTGGCATTCCAGCAAGGAGGAAGCTCTCAAATCAACAGTCTACAGCTATCGGCATGGATTTTCTGGCTTCGCCGCATGGATTACAGAATCCCAAGCAAAGAATATTTCAGGTTTAATGTGTTTTATTATATTTCTCAAAAAAATTAGAAGTGTTTTGTCATCATAATCGTGCTTGATGATATATAAACCGACCTACTTAGATAGAAAATTAATGTTAGCATGTGCTTTCTCCTGTAGAATTGCCCGAAGTCGTTAGCGTAAAGCCAAATCGGGTGCATCGAGTTCAGACGACTAGGAGCTGGAACTACCTTGGGCTAAAGTATTACCCATCTTGGAAAAGTCTTCGTGCACCACCTCTGCTGCCTCACGAAGACGCACATCGAGCATCCCCACACTACAAGAGAATTAAAATATAACGATGCCCAAATGCGTCACTAATACGTCGCTAAACATGCTATTGCGATGCAATGACGGCGTCGCTAGATGATCGTCGCAATCTCATTTGTCGCAATTGCGTCGCTTAACAGCGACTCTCTGCGACGCACAAATGCGTCGCAATATATTGCGACGCCACTAAATGCGCAATATTGCGACGCATCCTAAATGCATCGCAATATTTTTCGCAATTGAACTAATTTTTAATCGTAATAAAATTATTATTAAATATTGCGACGCATTCAATTGCGTCGCAATATTGCGACGCATTTAGTTGCGTAATATTTATAATAATATTTTAGATATATTAGCGACGCAATTTGAGTCGCTAATGCGTCGCTAATTAAATTTTTTTTAAAATATTGCGACGCCAGGTCATTGCGTCGCAATATTTAATAATAATATTTTAAAAATATTAGCGATGCAATTTCAGTCGCTAATGTCGCTAATTAATTTTTTTAAAAAATAAAATATTAAAAATTAAAACGGTTAATACAATTTCGTTACATTTAAATATTGATCGAAACATTCTTCACTCATATTGATCCAAACAATAATCATTCAATTTTAAAAATAATTAATATATTAAAATTTTGAAGTTTTCATGTACAACATATAAAAAGTAAAAAAAAATACATCAAGAATCTGACGATCACGTGGAGGCTGGAAACCCTGCGACAAGCGGCTAACCATATCCTGCAATGACGCATCTGATCTCGCATCTGCAAGCTCCTGCTGAAGGCCTCGCATACGCTGCTCGAACTCGTGCTCAACCTCCTGCCGAACCTCCCCGTCCCGAACCTCGAACCTCCTCCGTAATAGATCTCCGAATGTCGTCTAAACGCTCGGCAGGAATATCACCAGAAATCGCGAGCTGGAGGCCTGATGGGGAAAATATGCAGAAGCTCTAGTGCCCAGACCATAGACCCTGCGGTCTCGCGGCTGGGCACCAACAGCCTCCAAAAACACACGTCGACTCTCCTCTGCTGAGAGTTCGACGGGCGTCTCCCCATCAGTGGAGTCGACCTGCGATGCCTGGGAGCGAAGCTCCTCGACTCGTGTCTTTGAATTATAAAATCAACAATAAATGAATAATAAATTTCTCTAAATAAAATTTTAGAAATTAAACAGATACTACATAAAGCTAATTTCTTACCGCAACCTCCCGTGATCGCGTATCGACCCAGGAACCGTCCCTCCTGGTGTGTGTCGCCCTGAATAGACGAAACTCACCAGGATCTCCGCCCTCCTGCTCAGACTATAACAATAAAAAAATTGATATTAATACAAATATTTGTAAATAACTAAATTAGTAATTAAATTATTTATGTTTTCTTACCATACGGCGTCTGTGCTCCTGAATCGAAATGGAGCCCGAAGTGTGGCGGGAGAGACCCGTGCCAGGACCGCCCTCTCGGATCGGCGGTTCGTGCTGGCTGATGCGGACCTCCTGCGCCAGCCATCGGACTGCCAGGCCTGCTGCCACTCGTGCCAAATACCCTCTGGCACATGCGCAGGACGCTGACCCGATGACCTCCAACGATGAAGCATGTCGGAGTATCGGCGTCCCGTAAGAGCCTCCCATGCTGCCCTAATGGCATCATGGCTGGCAGGGTCCCACGTAAACTTTTTCTGCATTAAAATAAACAGTTAGTTTCAGAATTTATTAAGATTAAGAAATTTTATATCAGTGATAAATTGTATTTAATAAGTTTACCTGAAACTCAGAAAAATAAAACTCCCTCGTGGCTGAGATACGTGGCGCCAATCGTAGCCACTGGGATCTGCACGCCTCTGAAATACGGAGCTGATGTGGCTGGATACATGATGCTGCTCAATAAATCTGTTAAAAAAATGCATGTTTATAAGTAATTGACTTAAAAACATAAACATATATTTTTAATTAGTATATACTTACAGCCCATGAGCATCAAGTCGAAGTACGGTGCGGCCGATGGTGGAAGAACTCTCGGAGGTATGTGCCGATCGGCTGGATGGTAATACCAATGCAGGATCACCGCTGGAGAGATCGAAGGCTGTGCGATGTGTGGAGATCCGAACTCTCCATCTCCAAAGCTCATGTGATCTGATGCAGCAGGGCTACGTCCCTGCTCACTCCGTCTGTCGTCGGTAGATCTACCTCTGCCCGTCATACTGAAAATACTAAAGATTCATGCAATTAAATTACGATTAATGATTGACTATGTAAAAATTTAACACTTATAAAAAAAAGTTGAATTTAAAAAAACCTCTATGTTTAATCGGTGTCATTTGTTTCGTGAAATGTTGGTTCAACATCCGATGCCGTATCGGACTGCGATTCAGTTTCATTATCATCGGAAGGAAACCGAACATTTGCATCCGCAATTTCTTGGACATCACCATTTGGATCTCTAAGTGATGTTTCAGGAGCCCTTGTGTCGTCCTCAATTGCATGCATTTCCATCTCATCCTCTTGAAATGCAGGGCACTCGGCTGATTGACTTGATGAACTCTCCTCTAATACGATTGTTGAACGTGGGACGATTTTAGAAACAGCCCACCAATCTCGCTTGTCGTTGCGCAAACTTGGATATCCGCAGTAAAACACTTGCTGAGCTTGGGATGCAAGGATGAATGGGTCATATTTCTGCAATCTTCGTCGATGGTTCACTTCAACCAAATTGTAGTCGTTATGAACCCTTTTGCCCACAGGAACTGTCGGATCGAACCAATCGCAACGAAACAATACGGTTCGTTTCATAGGCCAACCGGGATATTCAACTTCAACCACCTCTACTAACTTTCCATAATAATCCTGCATATTTGCTCCAACACTTTCTCCTTTAACACACACGCCCCAGTTCTGCGTGCCTCTTGAAGCTGCTAATCGTTCAATCTGAAATTTGTACCCATTAACAAAATAGCCAGTAGAGGTTGTTACGGTCTTCAATGGCCATTGCGATAGACATTTAATGAAAATATTGTCGGTTGTGGACCATGGACCGTTTACCTATAAATTAATAAGCTATTCACAACCAATTCAAAAAATAAAAGCCATTATTGAAATTGATTGAGTGATACTACTCACAAATTCATAAAACCAGTAAGCGAACTCCGTTTCTAACTTCTGCCCAATTGCAACTTGACTGATGTCGGGATTCATCTGTCGTTGTCTATCACAATACATCCTTATGGGATGATAAGGATTAAAACTTATGTTAGCAATTAATATTATGGTATATTGTAATTTAAATTAGAAGTTTCAATTAAGCATTGAAGTATACACTTACTCAATATATGGATCGACTTCTCTACAGTTCATTAGGATGTAATAATGTGCTGCATTATACTCCATATCGCTAAGATTTCTTGACTTCTGCCCCCCAAATGAACGGCCGATACCTTTAAAAATTGATATTCTACCGTCATTAGGTTCTCCTTCGTCCACACATACGTCATCGTTACGACCAAGATTTCGGCTCCTCGTGTGGACGTGACCCTCAAAGTAATGCGAGGCAAAAGCTGAAACTTCTTCGACCAAGTGTGCATTGCATATAGAACCTTCAACCCTTGCCTTATTACGCACATTATTTTTTAACTTCTTAAGGTACCTATATGTAAAGTTGAGACAAAAAATTAACCAATTTTTTCGCAATGAAATAATATTTGAAATGTCAACATGTCTTAATGATGTATATATTTACCTCTCGAAAGGATACATCCAGCGATACTGCACGGGACCAGCTATGCTCGCTTCGTATGGCAAGTGAACCGGTAAATGCTCCATTGAGTCAAAAAAACTGGGAGGAAATATTCGCTCCAGCTTGCATAAAATAATTGGAATTTCCTCCTCAAGCCTTGCCATGGATGCAGAAGTAATGACTGCGGCAGATAACTCCTTGAAGAACAAGCTGAGCTCCGTCAATGCCTTCCAGACATGTTGCGGAAGCAACTCACGAAAAGCTATAGGCAATAACCGTTGCATGAAAACATGGCAGTCGTGACTCTTCATGCCGAACAACTTGAGCTTATGCATGTCCACACACCTACCGATATTTGAGGCATAACCATCTGGAAATTTTAACCCTCTAAGCCAGTTACATAAAACTTCTCGTGAATTTCTGTCAAGAGTGTAACAGGCTTTAGGATAGGTCCCGTCGGCACTCCTCCTCAAATCACCTCTTCTGCAATACTGATTAAGTTCTTCTCTTGACTTTGCAGTATCTTTGGTTTTTCCCGGGATGTTTAGCACCGTGTTAAATATGTTATCAAAGAAATTTTTCTCGATATGCATAACATCCAAGTTGTGCCGGATGAGATTTGTGCTCCAATAAGGCAAATCCCAAAATATACTCCGCTTCTTCCAGTTATGTTCTTTACATATACGGCCATTTATTCTATCTGCATCTGGTTCCCAAGCATACCTCAACCCCAAATGCTCTATAGTATCAAATATATCCGTGCCGGACCTAACCGGTTCGGCGAATTTTGTGACTGCTTTGTTCTTCCGGAAGGCGATCAAGTTACGCCTGTAAGGATGATTTGGGGGCAAGAACTTCCTATGATTATCAAACCATGACTGCTTACCACTCTTCTGCAATGTAAATGCATCCGAATCATACATGCAATGAGGGCATGCCAGACGTCCAGCAGTGCTCCAACCAGACAACATTGCATATGCCGGGAAGTCACTTATTGTCCACATCAAAGCAGCTCTCATGATGAAATTCTGTTTCATAGAAATGTCGTAGGCTACGACTCCTGTTTCCCACAACATTTTCAATTCGGCCACCAACGGTTGCAGGAAGACATCAATCTTTTCCTTTGGATTTGATGGTCCTGGAACCAAAACTGTCAAAAACATTGCAGTATCTTTCATGCACTTCCATGGAGGAAGGTTATATACAGTCAGTATCACAGGCCAACATGAATACTGTTGCCCCGCTTGACCAAATGGTTGGAAGCCATCGGTACAAAGACCTAATCTCACATTCCTTATATCTTCAGCGAAATCAGGATGATTTTCATTGAAATGCTTCCAAGCTTTTGAATCTGATGGATGCCGCATTTCATCCTCTTTAGATTCATGTTCGGCATGCCATCTCATATCAGCAGCTGTAGCCTCAGATCTGTATAATCTCTGCAGGCGTGGAGTAAGAGGAAAGTAATGCATCCTCTTGTAAGGCACACTTTTCCTCCTACTTGTACTAGCTCCCCCTTCGCCGTTTTTGTACCTCGATTGCCCACAAATCTTACACCATCTCAGCTCTGAGTCTTCACCCCAATATATCATACAATTGTTCAAGCAACAATCGATCTTATTAACTGGGAGCCCAAGCCCACGCAACAACTTCTTTGTTGCGTAAAAACTGTCTGCTACAACATTATCATTTGGCAAAATTTCTTTGATTAACCCAGCTACAGAATTGAACGCCTTTTCTGATAATCGATGTTCTGCCTTAATATTCAACAACCGAGCAGCCGTAGACAACTGGGAATGACCCTCACAACCAGGATACAATTCTTGATTTGCAGCACGCAACATATCATAAAATTGCTGTGCATCTGGATTTGGTTCTTCCATAAATGTATTCTGATTGAATTCATTACCCGATGCATTCATCACCATTTCTTCATATGTGTTTAAATTCACAAATGGTTCATCTACGGGAATTGACACTTGTTGGCTTGTAACAGCTGCTGGAATTTCCTCTGGTTCACCATGACAGTACCAAACATCGTAATCAGGAACAAACCCCTTTTTACACAAATGCACCTTAACAGTTTCAACATCTCTGTAGGCTTTATTCTGACACCTGTGGAAGTTGCATGGGCACCTAATCCTAGGCCCATCCATCCATTCAGGTTGGCTACATGCAAATGCGATAAATTCTTCCAATCCATTCAGAAAATCTGGATTAAGCAAGCCATCTTTTATCCTTGCATACATCCACGAGCGAGCCCCGCTCATTTTTGACCGACTTATACAATTTCTGGTAAACCATTAAAGGAAACCACAATATAAAACTATATTAGCATTACTAAATATATAACTAAATTATTTCTTTTACACAACTAAGGTTAATAACAACCATTTAAATCATTTATAACTAAACCAATTTTTTTTTTACACAACTAAGGTCCTACCCTGCAAGGCCGGGCCACGGCTACGATCCTTGCGTGCTAGCAAGGACCGAGGCACAGGTTCATGGCTAATGCTAGGGCTTGGGTTCGGGCCGGGCCGTAAGGGATCCGTTCAATCATGAGACTTCACAAGCAATCAAGTGTCCTAAATTAATTTCACCTTCACTCCATGTCTAAAAGGTAAGGCCCTATCCCATTCAAGAATATTTTTTGTGATATGTTATTCTGCTATTAATTATCATCGATCATTTACGTTGAAATTTCAGCAGCATTTCCCCATATGTTCTCCTAAATGTGTGGCATATATGCCACACTAGGAGAACGTATGAGCAAATACAAACCGCAATCTCAACCAACGATGATTAATAGCAGACTAACATATCGCAAAAAATATTTCTCAAACTGTCCACCAGGACAATTTGAGAATTTGCAAGACTAAGCTTACAAATTCTCAAACGGGTCTAAAGGTTATAGTGCTGTGAAATAATATGGAAATCCGAAGACAATCGAACTTATGCTTGTTATTCAGAAATTCTTATCAATTCCGTAATAAACTCATTACGTAATTGTATATGAAGACTAAAATATAAATCATTGAAACTACTAATTGGTGCTGAAAATTAAATAGAACTACAACAAGACGTTCATTCTAGCATTACATAATTTAATGCATCATTCAATTTGAAGCAGGATGTAAATAATCAAGACATAATATGATATTATAAAATCATATATAATATATATTATAAAATCATTATAAAATTATATTATAATATCAATAAAATTATAACCCACATATGCCAAATGTTCACCAATAAACTGCCATGCATAGTTTAATAGACTGAGAAATTGAACCATGACTATATAAAAATCACTAATCAATTATGACTAAATTAATTTAAAACATAATAAGCACTAAACAATTTGGTCGCAATTTCCTCCTATTAATTTACTATCGATTAGAATCACTAATTAGCAAACACTACAATGATGTTATACTGCAACAATTATTTATTAGAATACCATAATTTATTGTTATTATTTTATATTATAATATTATGAACTAATACCGCCCCTGAATTTTTTTTTTTTGGGTGGGCTGGCCACAGGCCATCGTGGCCAGGCCACAGACGGCCACGACCGTGGTCGTGGCCGGAGAAGACGGGAGGGGGGGTTTCCCCTGTTAATTTTTTTTTGTGGCCAGGCCACGGCAGCGGCCATGGCCGGAGAAGACGGGAGGGGGGCTTTCCCAGTTAAATTTTTTTTTCCATGGACTGGCCACTGTGGCCAGGCCACGATCGGCCACGGCCGCGACCGTGGCCGGAGAAGACGGGAGGGGGGGGGGGGGGGTTTTCCCCTGTTAATTTTTTTTTCGTGGCTTGGCCACTGTGGCTAGGCCATGGCCGGCCACGGTCGCAGCCGTGGCCGGAGAAGATGGGAGGGGGGTTTCCCCCCTGTTAATTTTTTTTCCATGGCATGGCCACTATGGCTAGGCCACGACCGGCCATGGCCGCGGCCGTGGCCGAAAAGACGGGAAGGGGGGGGGTGGTTTCCCCCCTGTTAATTTTTTTTCGTGGCCTGGCTACTGTGGCCAGGCCACGGTCGCAGCCGTGGCCGGAGAAGATGGGAGGGGGGGTTCCCCCCTGTTAATTTTTTTTTCGGAGAAGACGGGAGGGGGGGGACCCCCTGTTAATTTTTTTTTCGTGGCCTGGCCACTGTGGCCAGGCCACGGCCGGCCACGGTCGTAGCCATGGCCGAAGAAGACGGGAGGGGGGGTGTTCCCCCCTGTTAATTTTTTTTTTCCGTGGCTTGGCCACTGTGGCCAGACCACGACCGGCCACGGCCGCGACCGTGGCTGGAGAAGACGGGAGGGGGGGGGGTTTCCCCAGTTAAATTATTTTTTCATGGCCTGGCCACGGCCGCAGCCATGGCCGGAGAAGACAGGAGGGGGGTTTCCCCCTGTTATTTTTTTGGTGGCCTAGCCACTGTGGCCAGGCCACCGAGTTGTCGGCCGCGGCGTTGCCGGCCATGGCCATAGCCGGAATAGGAGGGGGGGTGGGAAAAAAAAACCCCCTCTCATCCCAATTTTTTTTTAACAGGGGGAAGGGAGGGGTACATGAAATAACCCTCACCGGCGAGGTCATCGGGTGCCGGAGAGTCGCCGGGGAGCCGCCGGAGGTAGGGAAGAGGGAGGAGGAGAAAGGAGAGACGGGAGGGGGAGGGAGGGGAGAAAGGACAAGATGGGAGGGGGGGGGGGGAGGGTTCGGGCTCGTGAGGAGAAAGACGAAGCGGGGGGAAGGTTTTATGAAATAGGGTTAGCGACGCATAATTGCATCGCTAATACGTCGCTAATCAGCGACGCTAATTATGCGTCGCTGATTGAGTCGCTATGTTACCGCCAATAGTCATTTTGGCAGGAAATTAGCAACACATTGTATTTGCGTCGCAATATTACGACGCATAATGAATGCATTGCAATATTATTTTTAAATTAATAAACTAATATTGCGATGCATTGTATTTGCATCGTAATATTGCGACGCAAAGATAATGCATCGCAATATTAGTTTTAAATTAATAAACTAATATTGCGACGCATTGTATATATGTCACAATATTAGTTTATTAATTTAAAACTAATATTGCGACGCATCCATTATGCATCGCAATATTGCGACGCAAATACAATGCGTCACAATATTAGTTTTAAATTAATAAACTAATATTGCGACACATTCATTATGCATCGCAATATTGCGACGAAAATACAATGCGTCACAATATTAGTTTTAAATTAATAACTAATATTGCGATACATTCATTATGCGTCGCAATATTACGACGCAAATACAATGTGTCACAATATTAGTTTTAAATACAATGCAATCGATCCAAGCCATGATCCCGATCGGCGACGATCGATCCGACCATTGCAATCCAACCGATCGGCGACGATTCGACGGTTGCGATCGATCCAAGCCATGATCCCGATCGGCGATGATCGATCTCCGAGGGTTGCGATCCAACCAATAGGTGACGATCCGATGGTTGCGATCGATCTAAGCTATGATCCCGATCGACAATGATTGATCCGACGGTTGCGATCTATCCAATCGGTGATGATATCCAACGGTTGCGTTTGATCCAAGCCATGATCCTGATCGGCGATGATCGATCCGACGTTGCGATCCATCCGAAGCGACGATATCCACTGGTTGCGATCAATCCAAGCCATGATCCTGGTCGGTGATGATCGATCCGACGGTTGCGATCCATCCAATCGGCGAGGATATCTGACGGTTGTGATCGATCCAAGCCATGATCCCGATCGCGATGATTGATCCGACGGTTGCGATCCATCCAATCGGCGAGGATATCTGACGATTGCGATCGATCCAATCCATGATCCCGATCGGCGATGATCGATCCGACGGTTGCAATCCATCCAATCGGCGATGATATCCAAGCCATGATTGATCCCGGTCGGCGACGACCGATCTCGGACAGTCACGATCGATCCGATCGGTGATGACCCGACGGTTGTGATAGATCGAAGCCATGATCGATCCCGGTCGGTGACGACCGATCTTGGACCGTTGCGATCGATCCGATTGGCAACGTTTCGATGGTTGCGATCGATCGAAGCCATGATCGATCCCGGTCGATGACGATCGATCTCGGATAGCTACGATCGATCCGATCGGCGATGACCCGACGGTTGCGATGATCGAAGCCATGATCGATCCCGGTCGGCGATGACCGATCTTGGACCGTCGCGATCGATCCGATCGGCGACAATCCGACGGTTGCGATCGATCCAAGCCATGATCGATCCCGGCCAGCGATGATCGATCTCGGACCGTCACGATTGATCCGATCGGCGATGACCCGACGGTTGTGATCGATCGAAGCCATGATCGATCCCGGTCGACGACGATCGATCTCGGACCGTTGTGATCGATCCGATCGGCGACGACCCAACGGTTATGATCGATCAAAGCCATGATCGATCCCGGTCGGCGATGATCGATCTCGGACCGTCGCGATCGATCCGATCAGCGACAATCCGACGGTTGTGATCGATGCAAGCCATAATCGATCCTGGTCGGCGATGACTGATCTCGGACTGTCGCGATCGATCCGATCGGCGACGACCCAACGGTTGCGATCGATCGAAGCCATGATCGATCCCGGTCGGCGACGACCGATCTCGGACCGTTGTGATCGATCCGATCGGCGAAGATCTGACGGTTGCGATCGATTGAAACTATGATCGATCTCGATTGGTGATGACCGATCTCGAACCGTTGCGATCGATCGGATCGGCGACGATCCGACGGTTACGATCGATCGAAGCCATGATCGATCCCGGTCGGTGACGACCGATCTCGGACCGTCGCGATCGATTCGATCGGCGACGACCCAACGGTTGCGATCGATCGAAGCCATGATCGATCCCGGTCGGCGATGATCGATCTCGGACTGTTGCGATCGATCTAATCGGTGACGATTTGATGGTTGCGAACGATCAAAGCCATGATCGATCCCTATCGTCGACGAGGATCTTGAACCGTTGCGATCGATCCGATCGGCGATGACCCGATGGTTGCGATCGATCGAAGCCATGATCGATCCCGATCGGCGATGACCAATCTCAGACCGTCGTGATCGATCCGATCGGCGACGATCCGACGGTTGCGATCGATCCAAGCCATGATCGATCCCGATCGGCGATGACCGATCCGATGCATGTACCAAAATTAATTTTTTTAAAACAATTGCGACGAATTTCGTTGCATCGTAATGTTTTATTTTTAATTTTTTATCTTTTAATTATATTTTATAAAATTTATTTTTTTTAAAAAACTCTGCGACACATTATATGTGTCGCTAAATTAAAAATTAATTTTTTTAATTTCTAATTTATTGCATCGTTATTTAACATAATGAATTTTTTTTAAATATTGCGATGCACTGAATTGCGTCGCAATATTTTTATTTCATAATTCTTTTTAATATTTTTATAAAATTTATTTTTTTTAAAAAATATTACGATGCAATACTTTCATCGCTAAATAAAAAAATATTTTTATTAATTTACTATTTTATTGCGTCGCTATTGCGTCGCTATTTAACATAATTAATTTTTTTAAAAACATTGCGACACACTGAGTTGCATCGTAATATTTTTATTTCATAATTATTTTATAAAAAATAATTTTATTTAAAATAATTGCGATGCAATTAGTGCGTCACTAAATAAAAATATTTTTTTTAATTTTCTGGTTTATTGCATCGCTAATTCGTTGCTATTTAGCATAATTTATTTTTTTTAAAAATTTGCGACGCACTGAGTTAAGTCGCAATATTTTTATTTCATAATTATATTTTATAAAAATTAAATTTAAAAATATTGCGATGCATTTCTTGCGTCAAATGTTTTGTTGTCGCGGAGGCGTCGCTATGTGGTCATAATTTAGCGACGCAAAAATGCGTCGCTATTGCAGTATTTTCTTGTATTGCCATTGGCTGCACATATGTGCAGGCACGTGTACAGAGTATCACAGTCCAATGAGTCGTGGCATGCGCATCTACATGGACGTGCAGTTCCCTGGTGCATGCTTTCGTGCATCGAAGGCTGTGCATAAAGTAGTTAAGGCATGCACCGGAGATTGTGCACAAAGACCTTTCCTACCCACCTAGAGGATTAATCTCTAAGGCTAATTATGGAGATGGTGTGATCATCGGCGTTGTCGACAGAGGTCAGTCTAATTCCATCCAAAGCCTTATAAATTTTTTGTGATGTTTAATAGGAAATAGTATCTGATGGCAAAAGGATGTTTCTCAGGCATATGACCAGAATCAAGAAGCTTTAATGACCATGGGTATGGCCCCATGCCATCTCGGTGGAAAGTAAGGTGCGTGGTAGAACCTTGTTGAAATTCAAAAAATATATATATCAAAATATACATGTGCAGTGAAGGCATCCATGCCATCTCGGTTGAAAGGAAGGTGCGTGGTAGAACCTACTGTTGAAATTCAAAAAAAATATATATCAAATATATATGTATAGTGAAGGCATGCAGATCTTTTAATATACATAGAATTAATATTATCATATTAAATAAAAAATATTATATAATTTTCTAAACACAAACATACCATTGTGTTGAGGTCTCGAAAGAGCAGACATGCCTTGCTACTAGATTTGAAGATATGAAGGAAGAATCTCACAGTAGAGTTTACGGGCTAAGGTACATCACAAAAATACCTACAAAATAAAAATGAAACTAAAGCCTTCCTAATCTTTCTCAGGATCTTTATCGAATTATGAGAGTTGGCTCACTCTTATTTTTCTTTATTTCTCACAAAAAAGTTGGCACACAAAAATAAGAGAGAAAAAGAAAAGAGAAACTTTTCTTTCGTTATGGCACGTATTCTTAAAGTCCACCTTATGCCCTATTTATAGGCTCAAGGTGAATCAAAAAATTCTATTTTATTTATTTTTAAAATAATTTAATTTAAATATTCTTTATCTGTTACAACTTATTTTGACCACATGAGAATAATTCTCTATGCATTTGCGTCAACTCTTTGATCATATCAAGGAAAAAGATTTTTTCTTATTTGCAACTAATTTACAAATAATATTTAAATTAAATATAATAATATTTAAATTATCATATCTCATTTAATAATTTTAGATATTATTAATTTTAAATATCAAATAAATCAAAATTATTATTTATTTTTAATATTTTTAATAATCACATTATCAAAAATATTAAAATTTCTCTCTTTTCATCAACTCATAATATGCGCCACTTACAAGAGCAAAATTCTCTTGTGTGATGTTCCATAATAACATTTATGTGCAACCATTCATATCAATTATTATATAAATAATGTGTCTAAACACATTTTTATTTTGTCCCATAACTAATTTATTGTACCAAAATAAATGTGAGAAAAATAATCAATCAAATTGATTATTTATCTTCATAATAAACTCTTTATTATAAAGTTTCAATAAATATTTTATTTGAGAAAAATAAATAATTAATCACATTAATTATTTAATCCAAGAGTATTCGATGCGATTAACCTAAGACAGTATAAGGACCATGGATCCATAATTTTAAGCTCCAATATTTTAAGCTCCAATAAACTTGAATAAACTCAATTAAAACTCTTTAATTGCTTATTCAGTTTATTAATCTCGAAGTTATTTTACTAAAAACTCGAGACTGCACTTTAAGATTAATTTTACTCAAAAACTTTCGTCCACTGATATAATCATTACATGTAATTCAACCCTCCATAATTAATTCATAATTAGAGCTAAGTAAAATAACCATTGTACCCCTCTAATTATCCTTTGTTCTTTAAGTACCATTGATTTACTAGTTAAACAGTTAATTTATGATCGGATCATAAATTGCGTGCATAACTATTTAGCTACATAATCAACACTTAAGGAAACTAATTTTAAGCTTGTTTTTAAAAGCTATGTATTTCATTTCTTTAAATTATATTTTCAGTCCAATGTGTTATTGAGCCTTCAAGATAAAAGTATTGTGCCCAACATCAAATGAGCTTGAACGAACGCATCAAAAGATCCAATAAAACTATCAAGAAGTCTGTGATTAAGTTAGGATTAAGTTTGGTGTACATATAATCATCTTAGGACATAAATTAAATTCTTTATAACGGTCTTAAATAAAGATTCAAATTATGTCAATCCAAATTCTATATAATCTTATTATATATAATATCTTCACTAAGTGTCTCTACACAATAATTCGGATAAGATTATCGTATTTATAATATTCATGGACCGTATTAGTGATTAATAATAGAAGATCCATACTTCAATCAATTATGAGCATGTTAAATATATTAGCTATAATTTTAATCCTTTTGTATACATTATACTAAAATTAAAGCCTCATAATATATTTTAAATTTTTATAAACATTTATCTCTTATATAAAAAAGGCAAGATTGAAGAAAAATACTTCTTTTATTAATTCAGAAAATTAAAAGTATAAATACATATGATTTCAAGGCACTATTCCTAACAATCTCTCACTTGCCCTAAAACAGATGTGACATGTCTTTTAATTTCATTCCCACAAGATGTTTGTTGAATGTCTTCTTAGGCAACATCTTTGTGAATGGATTAGCCAAATTTTGTTTCGATGCTATCTTCATAACATTGGCATCTCCTCGATGCATGATCTCTCTGATGAGATGGTATTTTATCTCGATATGCTTGCCCCTTTTATGTCTTCTGGGTTCTTTTGAATTAGCCACAGCACCACTATTATCATATAATAATGTCAATAGCATATCCATATCTGAAACAACTTCAAAATCGGTATAAAACTTTTTAAGCCAAATTGATTCTGTAGCTGCTTCACAAGCCGCTATGTACTCAGCTTCCATGGTAAAGTCAACAATGCTAGATTGCTTGACACTTCTCCAGACAACTGCTACACCATCAAGTGTGAACACTGATCCAGATGTTGACCTTCAAGAATCTTTATCTGATTGAAAATCAGAATCAATGTATCCTAAGGGGTTCAGGTCTCCACCTGAATACACAAGCATATAATTTTTCGTTCTTCGAAGATACTTAAGAATGTGCTTTACTGCCACCCAATGCTCTATCCCATGGTTTGACTGGAACCGACTAACAACTCCCACTGCATAACTGATGTCTAGTTTAGTGCATAGCATAACATACATTAGACTTTCAACTGTCGATGCATATGGAATCCGTTTTATGTCCTCTTCTTCTTGTGGTGTCTTAGGACACTGTTCTTTAGAGAGAATAATTTCATGTCGAGTCGAAAGAAGACCCTTCTTGGAATTCTGCATCAAAAAATAAGCCAGCACCTTATTGATATAAGATGACTGAGATAGTGCTAGGAATTTGTTCTTCCTATCCCTAATGATCTGGATACTAAGAACATAACTTGCCTCTCCGAAATCTTTCATTTGGAATTATTCGGCCAACCATGTCTTTGCATTAGATAATATTTTCACATCATTTTCAATGAGTAAGATATCATCTATAAATTACTAAGAAAATCATACTTCTTTTATTAATGAGCATATATACACAAGATTCATCAACATTCTGCTCAAAGCCATAGGTTTTGATAGTTTCATCAAACCTAAAGTTCCAAGACCTGGAGGCTTGTTTGAGTTCATAGATGGACATGTTAAGCTTACAGACTTTCTGCTTCTGATTTTTAACAATGAACCCCTCTAGTTGTTCTATATATATGGACTCCTCTAGATAGCCATTCAGAAAGGCTACCTTGACATCCATCTTTCATATTTCATAATCAAAACAGGCAGCTCTGGATAAGAGAATGCGGATGGACTTTAACATGGCAACTGGGGAGAAAGTCTCTTCATAATCAACTATCTCCTTTTGGATGTAACCCTTTTCCACAAGTCTATCTTTGAAGGTCTCTACCTTCCCATCTAATGGGCTTAACATTTTCAGGTGGATCTATAAGTTTCCAGATAGAATTGGAGTACATAGACTTCATTTTTTAGTTCATGGCTTCTAGCCATTTGTCCTTACCAAGATCATCCATCGCATGTTGGTATAATGATGAATTATCATCGTGTATCAACTACCACAATATTTGCTTCGCTATCCTGTCTATAGCGGGCTGGGGTTCTGATAACCCTCCCACTACGTCTAGGTACCATAATATCCTGACTAGGAGCTATGGTTTCTTCTTTCCTAATTTCAACAACTTTTGTTGATTGAGTGATGATGATCTTTAAGCAACTCTTCGAGTAACACTTTACTTCGAGGTTCGAATTTATGCATATAATCATTTTCAAGAAAAGTTGCATTTATCGACACAAACACCTTCTTTTCTTGTGGACTATAAAATAAACCTCCTCTAATGCCCTTGAGTAGCCAACGAATAGACACACTTCTATTTATGGTTCTAACTTTTCATATTTGCCCTTAAGAATATGAACTGGACACCCGCATATGCAAAAATGACGCAAACTCAATTTACGCTCATTCCACATCTCTAAGGGTGTTTTGAATATAGATTTAGATGGTACGACATTTAAAATGTGCATTGCCATCTGTAAGGCGTATCCCCAAAATGATATCGATAGTGAGGAATAACTAATCATTGATCTGATCATATATAACAATATCTGGTTCCTCCTTTCTGTAACACCATTTTGCTACGAAGTTTTCGAAGCTGTGAGCTATGAAATAATTCCAAGCTCAATAAGGTAATCCTTGAATTCTATATCAATGTATTCTCCACCTTGATCCGATCGCAGTGTTTTTAGTGATTTACCTAATTGTTTTTCAACTTCTGCTCGGAATTCCAAAAACTTTCCAAAAATCTCAGACTTTCTTTGCATTAGGTAAACAAAATCATATCTTGAGTAATCGTCAATAAAAGTAACAAAGTACTCATAACTAGCTCTAGCTTGTCCGTTGAATGGTCCACACACATACGAATGTATTAGCTCTAGTGGTTTATTAGCCCTTTGGCCCTTTGCAAAGAAAGGTCTTTTGATCATTTTACCTTCTAAATAGGACTCACAGACAGAAAGAGTGACAACAGTTAGCTCTCTGAGAGGACCATCCTTCATAAGTCTATTTATCCTATCTATGTTAATATGACCAAGCCTAAGGTGCCTGAGATATGTTTCATTATCATTGTTTATTATCTTTTGTCTTTTGATAGACCTAGGATTAGCTACTTTAAACATTTTGGCATTGTAAGAAATATTTTCATAAGGTGATAAAATATATAACCCGTCGACTAAACATCCATGACAAATTTCAAAACCATTTCTTGAAACTGAAATAACATTTCCATTAAATGAATTTTCATAACATTGTTCATAAAGTTTAGAAACTGAAATTAAATTTCTAGAAAAGTTTGGAATGAAAAAAAATTATTCAAAATAAGAAATTTCTCTCCAAACAAAAGACGGGTTGTTCCAATTTCCTTGGCCTATACCGTAGTCCCATTGCCAACCCTCTTTGTCAACTCACCATCAGAAAGCTATTTTGAAGAACTAAGGAGCTGCATAGAAGAACAAACATGATTTGTCGTCCTTGAATCAATTATCAAAGAGGAGGTATCAACCTCTACTAGACAAGCTTCAAGTACAAGTAAATTATATTTACTGTTTTTCTTCTTTTCTTTCAGCTCCACCAAAAACTTAGGGCAGTTTCTCTTCCAATGCCCTTCCACATTCCAGTGGAAGCATTTGCCCTTTGACTTTTTCTCTTTCATTTGGTTGGTGGCAACTTATCACTTGTTATAATATTCTCTAACATTACGACCAGCAGCAAGGGTTGGCTCAGTGATACCAAATTTAATATTCTCAATAGTCAAGATGATGTCAAGATCAGATTTTCATTTGGGATAGCTTTCCTTAGGTAGGGTGTTACTAGAAAGTAGAGAAGTAATGAGATTGTTCAAGGCCATTTTCTGAAAAATTAGTCAAGATGAATGTTTATAAGTTTTTGGAATAGAGATTTTAAAAATAATTAAATAATTTAAGAAAAATATAAGAAAAACCTAAATTTTATTTCCTCGATAATTCAACTAGCCATGTACAAGTCTGTAGCCGTAGGATAGGCAGCTTGCATACTTAGTTAAATCGAGACTCTTCTCGATTAATAAGTATGTTTCTAAAATAACTCGTTATTTTTATACTAATTAACTACTGAATTAGAAAAGGTTTGGTCAAAGATATAATCAACACATTTGATCTTATATCTTTATGAGTAAGACCCATCATTTCAAATTTCTAGATTTAACCCAAGCGTGCCACCTAGGATAGGTTAGGCTTGAAATACATCTAGAAATTTTATCCTAGGAGATCTAGCCTTGTTATTGAATTGAATGGACACTATCCATATATAGGGAGGCGAAATCAAAGCATCTTGAGGCACCGTTCAACTCTCACGGTGCTAAACCAATGGTAGAGACCAATAAATTTATTAATTACTCATTATTAAAGTGAGATTGTATTTTATTAAAGATAACCTTTTATTTTTGTGAATTAAATTTGATAAGCTTTAAATCTTATCATCTCATGTATATTTAATCTATGAATTTAATTCTTTCAAGATTTACAAGAATTGAATTCTTGTAAATACTTTAAGATAACTATTATCTTTTTAAAAATTAATATAAAAAAATTAATAATTATATTATTAAAATTTAATATCACATATTAACTTTTCAAAAATAATTTCTGTACAAAGAATCATATTCTTGTTATTTATGAAATTAAATATATTAGTCTTAGATTTAATAATCACATTATTAAATTAACATCATATATTAACTTTAGCTAAGACTATTTTTAATTTAATAACTTTATTTAAGAATCAAATTCTTAGTATTATAATTCCAATCATCCATTTAAAAACCCTTTTTAAATATGTTTAGAATTATAATAATATTGTCTTAGTTTATTAACTAAGACCCTAGAAAGGCATGATTGCATAATCATGATTAGTCAAATAGCCCTAATCAACAACTTCTAGGAAAGGCCGGTGGGTCATAAGCGGATACACTTAAGTACCGGTCTCTTTAGACAAAGCTATCACATAGGTATTCAACTTTTATAACTATACAATTTTCTATAATTATGATTAGTCAAATGGTCCTAATCAATGGTGTCTCGGGTCATAAGGGGACACTTAACTACCGGTCTCCTTAGACAAAGCTATCAACATAGGTATTCAACTTTTCATAACAATACAAATGTTATTCATTCAATTTCTTTTAAACATTTTATAAAGAAATTTTATGAAAACCCATAACATTTTATAAAAAGATTTATTGGGTGCATTATTTATATGTCCTAGTCTAAATTCTTAAACTAGAACAAAATAATAACTAATGCAACGAGCCACATGTTATGATGCATAGGATGTGTATCACTAATTTCTATATAGTACGATAAAAAATAACTCATCAAATGAATTATTTTATTTTAATGACTGTGGGTCTTAGGTCAAGCCTAACATTTTGGGCCAATTCTCATGTCAATTTGCTTCAAAAGTCAAGGCCCAAAATTGAACTCCTTTATATTTTATTTGGTTTAAAAAAAATTACAATGAGATTTACAAATGCGTTGGTTTTTATTTCAAAAGCTGGAAGGTTAATTTTATTCCCAACCTGGGATTTGGGATTTGGTTCTCAAACCAAACGCAAGCCTACCAAAAAAACAACACTCTGGTTTTGAAACAAAACCAAACGCCCAATGCCTACCAAATCTTTAAACAACGCCCAAGCCTACCAAAAAAACAACACTCTGGTTTTGAAACAAAACCAAACGCCCAACGCCTACCAGATCTTTAAACAACGCCAAAACTAAACGGCCAACGTTCCATTTCAAAACCCAAAAAAACAACGCCCAGGCCCAATGCACCAACGCCAGGATTTGTTTTCATAATTTTATCCACGGCCAATGTTTGGGATTTATCCAAAACTGATGTGGCTGATCAAGCTCTGTTAAGGTTAACGAGATGAGGGATTAACGGGAAGTTCCCCTCGGCCTCGGACCTCCGCAGCCCCCTCAGCCTCGGAACTCCGCGGTCCCTTGGCCACGGACCTCCGCAGTCTCCTTGCCCTCGGACTTCCAAGTTTCCCCTTGGCATGGCCCATCAGCCTTCAGCAACGGCCACATGGGCCACTATCTCCCTGCAACTACCACGTATCGCATTAGTCTCTGATAACCGCCACGTGGCCCATCAGTTCTTGGCGATCGCGGATGGTGGGACGCTACGAGCGTGGCCGGGCTCACTATCGCCTGTACGGCCACTACTTCCTGGAAATGTACGAAAAGGGGACTCCGGAATAGGTATAAAAAGGGTAAGATAGGTTTTTCTGGGGGGAACTTTTGAACTGTTTTCCAAGGCACTAACTTGACCGTCGAAGGGTCCTCACCGGAAACTCCCAGTCCTTGAGGACTTTCTTGAAGGATTACCATCAAGGAGGTAGGAACAGAAGCTCCTTCGTCACCCGGTGTCAAGAAGATGTGTTTTGGCTACAACAGATTGGCGCACCAGGAAGGGAGAGAAGAGCAGAGTCCAACACTCCAAGGTTACAGGCCTCCACTCCTCTTTACCGCTCGATACGATGGTGGTGACACGAGCGTGAGATGTTTCGGATGGTGGCACTGGGGGGCAAGGCCAAGAGCCGGAGCAGCCAGAAGCAAGCCTCTCGGCCCCTCCGGTCCCTTTCCTGTCCCACCATTGTCGCCCATGCAGGGCGACCGTGTCGACGCTCTCGCTGTGCAAGTTCATTCCTTGGTGGCCGCAGTCCAGCACCTGCAGTAGCAGGTGGCAGCATCGCAACAAGGGCCCCAGCCTCCTTCCCCGGACGCGGGGTCGCTCCTCCTAGCCAACAGTCCACTCGCGGGAGAGCTTCCCATCGGGAAGTTCCCCGCCGACGTGCCTCTCCCAGACACCGCTACCAGGAGGCTTCCAAAAGACCACGATCACCTTTCTGTCATTCTGACATCTCCCGCAGGTGGCGGCAGGGGAAGGAGGCCAAGCGAGAGCTCGTTACCACCGCAATGCATCCCCGTCCTTGGGATCATCACGGGAAGGGTCTTTCGACGGGCGTGTCGCCCGCCGGGCTGAGCGGCGCCTCGAGGAGTACAATCAACGACTGGAGGAACTCAGCCGCAGGATTACTACCCGCTGGAGGCGGATTATGATAGCCGCCCTCTCTTATCTTGCCGCATAATGGAGGAGCCAGTCTCCACCTAGTTTCGGTTGCCCCAGCTGGACCCTTATGATGGCACGACTGACCCCCTGGACCACCTAGAGAGCTATAAGGTCCTTATGCAGGTCCAGGGGGTGACTGATTCTCTTCTATGCATCGCTTTTCCTGCCACCCTTAAGAAGGCAGCACGAGCCTGGTATTCCCGGCTGCTCCAAAGCATTAACTCCTTTCGGCAGCTGGAAAGGGCTTTTCTGGTACATTTCAATGCCTGCCAAAAAATCCCACGGGTGGCCGACAGCTTGTTCGCCATCCAGCAGAAGAGTGGCGAGTCACTGAAATATTTCATAGCTCGGTTCAAGGAAGCTGCACTGGAGGTGTACAACCTTGATCATTCTATCGCTAATTTGGCTTTGAAGCGAGGGCTTCGGCCCTCTCGCTTCGCCTACTCCCTAAATAAGAAGCCACCGAACTCCTATGCTGAGCTGCTGAGCGAGCGCACAAATACATCCATGCCGATGAAGCTGACTCTTCCAGGCGTGAGACGGATCGGGGCTCCAACAAGAAACAAGCCCGACCTGCATCCGATAGGCCACAATAGGAGAGAGCCGAGCCCCCCCGCCGACCGACAACTGGCCAAGGGCTCTCGTTCCCAGAGAGGGGATCCGTACCCCCCTGCTAGCTTCGATAACCCACATCTTGATGGAGATCGAAGGGCAGCCTTTCCTTCAGCGCCCCCACCTCTGAAGCTTGGAGTCTCCTGTGACAAAAATCTTTATTGTCATTTTCATTAGGATCATGGGCACGACATGGAGAGTTGCCGCCAGCTCAAGAAGGCGATCGAGGACCTCGTTCAACAGGGCTACCTCCGTCCGAGGGCAAACCCGACTGCTCCGAGCCCGTTCGCACCCCCGCTTGCCCAGGTTGAAGTCAATAATGCCCTGACTGAGAAGATGGTAGCTATGATCTTTGGAGGGCCGGCAGTCAGCATAAGAAGTTCAGGGGGAAAGAAGTAGAGCCTATAATCCCTTTCTTTGAAAGGGAACTAGAGGGGGTGAGTAATCCGAATGATGATAGTGTTGTTGTTTCCATGACAGTTGTGAAATACCCTGTAAAAAAGGATATCAGTTGATAGTACTACGAGGGAGTTTGCCGTCTGCATTAAAAGACCGATGTCAGTAAGCAGTCAGGAAGGGACAAGGGCAACGTATAGAAAAATAATAGTAAATAAATGTACATATACAATAACCCCGGCACTTACCCATATCTGAGCCGAGAAGGCATCCTGGAGGAGCGATGTGGCCCCTCGGCGGTGGAGCCCCCCTTCGGTATTCGGGGCGGCATATCTGGGCCATCAACTGCTCAGCCTCTAGCCCATGCTCATCAACAACGGCCCGGAAGGGAAGCTCGCCCCTGTCCAGGTGAGGTTGCTCCCGCGTCCATGTCGGGCTGGCCTCTCTACTTTGGCTTGCGGGCTTGTCAGCTCCCGGTCTTGCTCAGCCTGAGCCTCAGGTGGATCGGGGTTGGCTCGACCTCGGGGCAAGATGGCCCCAACCTTTGGAAGGGTCGGCTCTCCGGTCCGAAGGACGACGTTGGCTCGGGGC
>UESW01003175.1:64780-108913 GCA_900491605.1 Calamus simplicifolius | reverse complement strand
ATGAAACTTGAAAGAGGAGGAAGCTTGGATTTTCCGGTCAAGGATCCGAGAAAAAATATCCATGCAAATGACAAATAAATAAGGAGATATATGGGTCCCCTTGACGAAGGCCTTTCTTCCCATCAAAGAAGCCGTGAAGTTCACCATTAATAGCCACAGAGAACTTTGCAGAAGAGACGCAGGAGCGAATCCATTTAATGAAGACAGGAGGAAATCCAAGAAGCTGGAGGGAAACCCACAGGAAGTCCCATCTAACAGAATCAAAGGCCTTCATTAGATCAATCTTTAGGGCACAGTTCGAAGAGGAGGAGGGAAGGTGGTAACCTCGCACCAGCTCCTGAGCCAACAAAATATTATCTCCAATGTGCCTACCATGCACGAAGGCAGATTGAGCTTCATTGATAAAGGAAGGAAGAACAACTTTCAGCCGATTGGCAAGCAACTTAGAATGCATTTATAGATAGTATTGCAGCAGGAAATAGGCCTGAAGTCCTTTAATTTAGATGCATTGGGAACCTTGGGGATAAGAGCGATGATTGTACAATTGCCTTCCTTGAGAAGAAGACCATTTGAGAAAAACTCCTTGCAGCTGAGTGATCATTACCCACTATTGGCCATGTCTTTTGGAAGAAGAAGGCATTGAAACCCATCCGGTCCTGGAGCTTTGTTGGGTGAAGGCTGAACAGAGTCTCTTTGATTTCCTCATCGCTAAATTCACAGCTAATACCTTGATTTGCTCAGGGGAGAAAACCCGTCAACAAAGTTCAGTGAGCTCATCTCTACCGCACCATCCATGCTACTGTGAACCAAGGAGCTTGAAGAAAGAGACAACTTCATAGTCAATCTGGTTCTTCTCCCGATCCAATCGCCATTGTCCTTTTGGATACAATTATCTTGTTTACATTGACTCGGCTTCCTTAACAGAATTGAAGAAGAAGGCTGAGTTATTGATCGCCCTCCTTCAACCATTGGATTCGACTCTTCTGCCTAACATAACTCTCCTTCCCTTTGCATGCAAGAGATAGCCTCATAGCACAGTCCATCTCCCTCTCTAGAATATCTTCCATTAGAGCCAGCAGCTATTGAAGATTGCAGTCCAGCAAGCTCGGCACGGAGGAAGCCAGATCACCGAAAAAGGAGCTCATTCTTGGACCTACACAGAGCCTTCAAAGCCGATTTAACAAGCTTCAACTTTTTATAAATTACATACATTGCATGACCAGCCACAGGAGTACACCAAACCTTCTCAATTAGGGGCAGGAATTCAACAAAATCAGCCCAGAAATTGAAGAACTTGAAGGGCGATCTAATGGCCTGGGAGTTCAAACCAAGATTAACAACAGCTGCAGAGTGATCTGATAGTCCGTAGGGAAGGAATTCAGCAGAAGAGTTGGAGAAGAGATTAAGCCATGAGGGGTTGACAAGAGCACGATCCAGCTTACGCAGTATGTGCCCATTGAGCCGGGAGTTATGCCAGGTAAAAAGACCACCAAAACGGAGATCATCCAAGCCGGCAGCGAACAGGGCATCATTAAAGTCATCATGAAACTTGGCCATTCAACTCCCGCCTTTCCGTTCGTGCCGAAACCTGATAGCGTTGAAGTCCCCCATGATGATCCAAGGCAGCTGGGAGAAGGATGAGGTCAATCAGTATATCCCAAAGTTGTCTTCTCGCCGCAGCGTCATTTGAACCATAAGCAAAGGAGGCAGCGAACTTGGCACCGGAACTAACAATAGTGACAGAGAGGTGAATGATCTGTTCATGCTTGGAGATAACATCCGCCCGAAGTTTGGGGATCCCACCAGATCCAAATCCTACCCGAACCATCTCCTTCATAAAAGTTAATGCAGTGCCAGTTCTTAAACAAAGTCTTTGAAGCTTCTCTTTATTATGGGGTTTAATTCTAGTCTCGAGAAGAGCTATACAAGAGATATTTTGAGAGTGTACAAGATGGCGGACCTCCGAGTGCTTTGTGGAATCGTTGAGGCCCCGGATGTTCCAAGAAGCTAGCTTAATCATTTGGAGGACTTTGAAGACTTCCCTCTGGAATTGCCCGAGCTTCCAATCTTCTTCTTGTCCTTCTTCTTCTTCCCAGTCCTTCAGGAACTTTCCTTCAACTTCATCAATCATAATAAGCCTCCTAGCCAATAGAGGAGTGCTAGATGGAGACGAGGAGGGAGACGAGGCCTCACAAGGTGGTAATGCAGAAAGGAAAGAGTCCCGAACAGAGGAAACAGGGGAACTGGCTTTCGGAACATTTAATACTGTAGCTACTGTAGCAAATGTAATCGGATAGTCTAAATAACGGGTTGGAATCGGATCGTACTGTAGCTACTGTAGCGGGATCGTCAAATAACGAAATACTGTAGCTACTGTAGCTACTGTAGCAAGTGTAATCGGATCGTCAAATAACGGGTCGTAAAATACTGTAGCATATTCATATGAATTGGTAGAGGAGATCAATCCGTTAACAGCAAGAGAAATGGCCAATGAACGATGAGATTGCTGAACATTTGATTGAGGGAGGAGCTTAACCGAACCTTCCTTTCCATGCCAAGTAGGAAGGGAATCAAGTTGAAACCAGATCACATCTTCAAAACAGATAGCACCAGAAACCTCCATGGAACAAGCACCTAAAATCCGTAGCTTTGATGCAATCTTTAACTTTGATTCAAAAGAGCTATGCAAGTGGGATATTGAGAAGAGACTAATAAGTAAACTTTCGTATCTTTTGCAAGATCAATACGCCCCCGACTGAACCAAGAAGATAGATTAAGCATTAGGAATGTAAGGAGGAGTTACCCCTGGAGTGGCTAGAGCTCCCAGACCTCTGTTTTCCCTTCTTCTTCTTGCCCTGTTTTCTATCCACTTCGTCAACCATGATGAGTTTCCTTGCAAGCAACGGTGTGCATGAGGGGGATGAAAGAGGAGAAGTGTCCTCGCAGCCAATAGTGGAGGAGACCTCCAAAGAGCATGAGGAGCCTACCGCATTAGGTGCAGCAGAGATCCCCATCTGATCTTTTGATTCCAAAGAGAGATCAGCAGGATCCGATGAAACCACATTTGGAGCACAATCAGAATAAGAGGTTGATCTCTTAAGAGACGGCAAGGCCGCATGACTCAATGGATCAACCCTAGGAGCATAATCGGAACCCTCAGGATCAGCAGACTGATTTGCATCCAGATGTAGAATATCAAAATGATTGCTTGATCTGCATTGACCTGTAGCTGTGAGAGAGTCATTCGAAATGGACATTGAATGAGGAACAACCTGAACAATAGGTCTGAAAGCATGCTGACTTCTAGAAGGGATGGGCTGCATTTCCTGCTTCTCCTTCCGGCTCGAAGAGACCAACTTCCAATTCCCATCAGCTTGAGGAAGAGAGGAATGCTGGCCCTCTTTCGGAACCCAAACTTGGTGGTTGACCTTTTTGCATTTGCTGGAAAGATGGCCAAACTCCTTGCAAACAGAGCATTTCTTAGGGATCCAGTTGTATTCTATGCGGATTTCTTGATCTAACTTCATCTCGAAGCAATGCTTCATATTATACTTAATTTGGGCTCTATCTTGGTTTAAACTAACCCGATCTTGAAGCAACACTCTAAAATAGACTTGATTTAGGTTTGTTGTTTTATCAAACCCGATTTTAGGGCAACGCTTTAGATTTGATCTGATTCGGTTTTAATCTAAGTTTGATCAAACCCAATCTTAGTGCAATGCTCTCGATTAAACTTGATTTGGGTATTATCTTTATTTCATCGAGCCTACCTAATCTTGGAGCAACACTCAAAATTGGACTTGATTAATGTTTGATCTAACCTGATCATGCAGCATCACACTCCATATTGAACTTGATTCATCCTAGAGCAATCCAACCCGACCTTAGAGAAATGCTCCATATCGAACTTTATTTGGGTTTGACCTAAGTTTGATCCGACCTTATCTTGGAACAATGCATTAAATTGCATTTGATTCATATTTGATTTGAGTCTGAACCAAATCAATCTTGGAGGAATGCAACATATTTCACTTAATTCGAGATTGATATAAGTTTGATCCAATACGATCTTTGAGGAATGCTCTACATTGGACTTGATTTGGGTTTTGATCTTGCTTTGATCAAGCTCAATCTAAGATCAAGGCTCGATATTGAACTTAATTCCGATTTGATCAAAGTTTAGTCGAATCCGATCTTAGAGCAATGTTACATATTTGATTTGTTCCAGGTTTGATTTGAGTTTAATCCACCCTTATCTTAGAGCAATGCTTTAAATTGAACTTGATTGGGGTTTGATCGAAGTTTGATTGAATTCGATCTAACAATAGAATCCAGATTGGACTTGATTCGGGTTTGATATAAGTTTGATCCAACTCGATCCTCGAGCAACGCTCTCGATTTGACTTGATTCGGGTTTGATCTATATATTAATCCAACCTTTTCTTAGAGCAATGCTGCGAATTAGACTTGATTCATGTGGATCTAATTTGATCTAACCTGGTCTTGTTGCAATGCTTTGGATTGGACTTATTTTGGAATTTGATCTAAGTTTGGCTCGACCCGATCTTGGAGCATCACTTCCAATTGGACTTGACTCAGGTTTGATCTAAGTTTGATCCAATCCGAACTTAGAGCAACATTCCAATTCAAATTGATTTAGCCTTGATTTGGCCCGATCTTGTAGCAACGCTCCAGATTGAACTTCATTTAGCTTGATGTAGGTTAGATCTAGTCCAATCATGGAGTAATGCTTCGATTGAACTTGATTTTAGTTTGATTTAAAGCAATGCTCTAGATCGAACTTGATTCGGGTTTGATTTAAGTTTCATTAACCCAATCCTGAAGCAACATTCATGATTGGAGTTGATTGAAAAGAGATCAAAGTTGATCTAGGCTGATCATATTATAATGTTTTAGATTGAAATTGATTCGGTTTGATCTTATTTGATCTAAACTAATCATGGAGTGACACTCCAAATTGAACTCGATTCGGGTTTGATCTAACTTGATCTTGGAACAATGCTCCTAATTTAACTTGATTCAGGTTCGATCATAGTTTGATCTAACTTGATCTCGAAGCAATGCTTCATATTATGCTTAATTTGGGCTCCATCTTGGTTTAAACTAACCCGATCTTGAAGCAACACTCTAAAATAGACTTGATTTAGGTTTGTTGTTTGAGAGCAATGCTTTGATTCATGTGGATCTAATTTGATCTAACTTGGTCTTGTTGCAATGCTTTGGATTGGACTTATTTTGGATTTGATCTAAGTTTGGCTCGACTCGATCTTGGAGCATCACTTCCAATTGGACTTGACTCAGGTTTGATCTAAGTTTGATCCAATCCGAACTTAGAGCAACATTCCAATTCAAATTGATTTAGCCTCAACGCTCCAGATTGAACTTCATTTAGCTTGATGTAGGTTAGATCTAGTCCAATCATGGAGTAATGCTTCGATTGAACTTGATTTTAGTTTGATTTAAAGCAATGCTCTAGATCGAACTTGATTCGGGTTTGATTTAAGTTTCATTAACCCAATCCTGAAGCAACATTCATGATTGGAGTTGATTGAAAAGAGATCAAAGTTTGATCTAGGCTGATCATATTATAATGTTTTAGATTGAAATTGATTCGGGTTGATCTTATTTGATCTAAACTAATCATGGAGTGACACTCTAAATTGAACTCGATTCGGGTTTGATCTAACTTGATCTTGGAACAATGCTCCTAATTTAACTTGATTCAGGTTCGATCATAGTTTGATCTAACTTGATCTCGAAGCAATGCTTCATATTATACTTAATTTGGGCTCCATCTTGGTTTAAACTAACCCGATCTTGAAGCAACACTCTAAAATAGACTTGATTTAGGTTTGTTGTTTTATCAAACCCGATTTTAGGGCAACGCTTTAGATTTGATCTGATTCGGTTTTAATCTAAGTTTGATCAAACCCAATCTTAGTGCAATGCTCTCGATTAAACTTGATTTGGGTATTATCTTTATTTCATCGAGCCTACCTAATCTTGGAGCAACACTCAAAATTGGACTTGATTAATGTTTGATCTAACCTGATCATGCAGCATCACACTCCATATTGAACTTGATTCATCCTAGAGCAATCCAACCCGACCTTAGAGAAAATGCTCCATATCGAACTTTATTTGGGTTTGACCTAAGTTTGATCCGACCTTATCTTGGAACAATGCATTAAATTGCATTTGATTCATATTTGATTTGAGTCTGAACCAAATCAATCTTGGAGGAATGCAACATATTTCACTTAATTCGAGATTGATATAAGTTTGATCCAATACGATCTTTGAGGAATGCTCTACATTGGACTTGATTTGGGTTTTGATCTTGCTTTGATCAAGCTCAATCTAAGATCAAGGCTCGATATTGAACTTAATTCCGATTTGATCAAAGTTTAGTCGAATCCGATCTTAGAGCAATGTTACATATTTGATTTGTTCCAGGTTTGATTTGAGTTTAATCCACCCTTATCTTAGAGCAATGCTTTAAATTGAACTTGATTGGGGTTTGATCGAAGTTTGATTGAATTCGATCTAACAATAGAATCCAGATTGGACTTGATTCGGGTTTGATATAAGTTTGATCCAACTCGATCCTCGAGCAACGCTCTCGATTTGACTTGATTCGGGTTTGATCTATATATTAATCCAACCTTTTCTTAGAGCAATGCTGCGAATTAGACTTGATTCATGTGGATCTAATTTGATCTAACCTGGTCTTGTTGCAATGCTTTGGATTGGACTTATTTTGGAATTTGATCTAAGTTTGGCTCGACCCGATCTTGGAGCATCACTTCCAATTGGACTTGACTCAGGTTTGATCTAAGTTTGATCCAATCCGAACTTAGAGCAACATTCCAATTCAAATTGATTTAGCCTTGATTTGGCCCGATCTTGTAGCAACGCTCCAGATTGAACTTCATTTAGCTTGATGTAGGTTAGATCTAGTCCAATCATGGAGTAATGCTTCGATTGAACTTGATTTTAGTTTGATTTAAAGCAATGCTCTAGATCGAACTTGATTCGGGTTTGATTTAAGTTTCATTAACCCAATCCTGAAGCAACATTCATGATTGGAGTTGATTGAAAAGAGATCAAAGTTTGATCTAGGCTGATCATATTATAATGTTTTAGATTGAAATTGATTCGGGTTTGATCTTATTTGATCTAAACTAATCATGGAGTGACACTCTAAATTGAACTCGATTCGGGTTTGATCTAACTTGATCTTGGAACAATGCTCCTAATTTAACTTGATTCAGGTTCGATCATAGTTTGATCTAACTTGATCTCGAAGCAATGCTTCATATTATACTTAATTTGGGCTCCATCTTGGTTTAAACTAACCCGATCTTGAAGCAACACTCTAAAATAGACTTGATTTAGGTTTGTTGTTTGATCTGATACTTGATTCACTAATTTGGAATGCTTTGGATTGGGGAATTTGATCCTCGACCCGATCTTGGAGCATCACTTCCAATTGGACTTGACTTTTGATCTAAGTTTGATCCAATCCGAACTTAGAGCAACATTAATTCAAATTAATTTAGATCCAGATTGAACTTCATTTAGCTTGATGTAGGTTAGATCTAGTCCAATCATGGAGTAATGCTTCGATTGAACTTGATTTTAGTTTGATTTAAAGCAATGCTCTAGATCGAACTTGATTCGGGTTTGATTTAAGTTTCATTAACCCAATCCTGAAGCAACATTCATGATTGGAGTTGATTGAAAAGAGATCAAAGTTTGATCTAGGCTGATCATATTATAATGTTTTAGATTGAAATTGATTCGGGTTTGATCTTATTTGATCTAAACTAATCATGGAGTGACACTCTAAATTGAACTCGATTCGGGTTTGATCTAACTTGATCTTGGAACAATGCTCCTAATTTAACTTGATTCAGGTTCGATCATAGTTTGATCTAACTTGATCTCGAAGCAATGCTTCATATTATACTTAATTTGGGCTCCATCTTGGTTTAAACTAACCCGATCTTGAAGCAACACTCTAAAATAGACTTGATTTAGGTTTGTTGTTTTATCAAACCCGATTTTAGGGCAACGCTTTAGATTTGATCTGATTCGGTTTTAATCTAAGTTTGATCAAACCCAATCTTAGTGCAATGCTCTCGATTAAACTTGATTTGGGTATTATCTTTATTTCATCGAGCCTACCTAATCTTGGAGCAACACTCAAAATTGGACTTGATTAATGTTTGATCTAACCTGATCATGCAGCATCACACTCCATATTGAACTTGATTCATCCTAGAGCAATCCAACCCGACCTTAGAGAAAATGCTCCATATCGAACTTTATTTGGGTTTGACCTAAGTTTGATCCGACCTTATCTTGGAACAATGCATTAAATTGCATTTGATTCATATTTGATTTGAGTCTGAACCAAATCAATCTTGGAGGAATGCAACATATTTCACTTAATTCGAGATTGATATAAGTTTGATCCAATACGATCTTTGAGGAATGCTCTACATTGGACTTGATTTGGGTTTTGATCTTGCTTTGATCAAGCTCAATCTAAGATCAAGGCTCGATATTGAACTTAATTCCGATTTGATCAAAGTTTAGTCGAATCCGATCTTAGAGCAATGTTACATATTTGATTTGTTCCAGGTTGATTTGAGTTTAATCCATCCGATCCTGAAAATGGATTCCTTGATTTGGTTTAGTCGAATCCGAATCGATTTGAGTTTAATGATGCTTTAAATTGAACTTGGGGGTTTGATCGAAGTTTGATTGAATTCGATCAACAATATAATCCAGATTGGACTTGATTCGGGTTTGATATAAGTTTGATCCAACTCGATCCTCGAGCAACGCTCTCGATTTGACTTGATTCGGGTTTGATCTATATATTAATCCAACCTTTTCTTAGAGCAATGCTGCGAATTAGACTTGATTCATGTGGATCTAATTTGATCTAACCTGGTCTTGTTGCAATGCTTTGGATTGGACTTATTTTGGAATTTGATCTAAGTTTGGCTCGACCCGATCTTGGAGCATCACTTCCAATTGGACTTGACTCAGGTTTGATCTAAGTTTGATCCAATCCGAACTTAGAGCAACATTCCAATTCAAATTGATTTAGCCTTGATTTGGCCCGATCTTGTAGCAACGCTCCAGATTGAACTTCATTTAGCTTGATGTAGGTTAGATCTAGTCCAATCATGGAGTAATGCTTCGATTGAACTTGATTTTAGTTTGATTTAAAGCAATGCTCTAGATCGAACTTGATTCGGGTTTGATTTAAGTTTCATTAACCCAATCCTGAAGCAACATTCATGATTGGAGTTGATTGAAAAGAGATCAAAGTTTGATCTAGGCTGATCATATTATAATGTTTTAGATTGAAATTGATTCAGGTTTGATCTTATTTGATCTAAACTAATCATGGAGTGACACTCTAAATTGAACTCGATTCGGGTTTGATCTAACTTGATCTTGGAACAATGCTCCTAATTTAACTTGATTCAGGTTCGATCATAGTTTGATCTAACTTGATCTCGAAGCAATGCTTCATATTATACTTAATTTGGGCTCCATCTTGGTTTAAACTAACCCAATCTTGAAGCAACACTCTAAAATAGACTCGATTTAGGTTTGTTGGGTTTGATCTATATATTAATCCAACCTATTCTTAGAGCAATGCTGCGAATTAGACTTGATTCATGTGGATCTAATTTGATCTAACTTGGTCTTGTTGCAATGCTTTGGATTGGACTTATTTTGGAATTTGATCTAAGTTTGGCTCGACCCGATCTTGGAGCATCACTTCCAATTGGACTTGACTCAGGTTTGATCTAAGTTTGATCCAATCCGAACTTAGAGCAACATTCCCAATTCAAATTAATTTAGCCTTGTAGCAACGCTCCAGATTGAACTTTATTTAGCTTGTTGTAGGTTAGATCTAGTCCAATCATGGAGTAATGCTTCGATTGAACTCGATTCGGGTTTGATCTAACTTGATCTTGGAACAATGCTCCTAATTTAACTTTATTTAGGTTCGATAATAGTTTGATCTAACTTGATCTCGAAGCAATGCTTCATATTATACTTAATTTGGGCTCCATCTTGGTTTAAACTAACCGATCTTGAAGCAACACTCTAAAATAGACTTGATTTAGGTTTGTTGTTTTATCAAACCCGATTTTAGGGCAACGCTTTAGATTTGATCTGATTTGGTTTTAGTCTAAGTTTGATCAAACCCAATCTTAGTGCAATGATCTCTTTTTTTTTTTTTTTGAAAGTTAAAAGTGTGATATGTATTAATGAGGAGATTTAAATACAAGGAACGGGACAGAGCCCTAGAAAATAAAAGCTAGCAAGGGGAAAACAACCCCCAAACGGGTGAAAAGAACAGCCAATCGGGAATTACAAAACATCCCACTTACCTTCAAGACAGGAAATCAAAGAAGCAAAGTATCGGGGAGATGCCAAATCTGAATCAAACGCAGATTTGCAGCATTAAGAGGGAAATTAGAGCCATCCAAAACATGCCTGATAGAGTCCATAATAAGACTAATAATTCCTCTCTCATTATGAAGAAAACTCCCATGCTTCCGAGAGTTCCTTTCCATCCATAGAAAGTAGAGAGAAGCACCGATAGCAAGCCTCCTGATAATGGAGATGAGCGTAGCTCCACGGATAATGCAGCATAGTCTCGGCCAGAGGGTCTCCCAAGAGGAGGGATAATGCATGAGATCACACATCGAGGCAATAGCAGTCCAAACCTGACGAGAGAAGGAGCAGGTAAAGAAGAGGTGATTATGATCTTCCACATCCTCGTGACAAAAGTAACACTCCATATGACTGATAATTCCGAAAGATAGGAGGCGATCCTGAGAAGGAAGCCTACCACGAATTGCCAGCCAAAGAATGAAAGAGTGCCTCGGAACATGATGCTTGAACCAAACCAAATGAGCCCAAGGAACACGAATTGAGGGGGTTCTTAGGACCCTCCAAGCTTTCTTGATTGTGAAAACAGATGACCCATCCCACAGGACTTTGTCTTCATGAGAGCAATCGGGCAAGAGAAGAGAGGTAGACTCCTCTTTCAGGCTGATCAGCTCAGGAGAGTTGGCAGGAGGCCACATCCAATGGCCAGAGGAGATAATGGCGCTTACCTTAGCGTCAACAGAGAGACCCGAGTCAAAGATAACTCTAGCCTGAGGAGAAGAACATATAGGGCCTTGAGGCCTCCAAGCATCAAACCACAGCGATGTACTGTCCCCGTTCCCAACTTTCACAGAGATGAAAGGCTGCACCAAATGTCGGATCTTGAGAAGTCTTCTCCAAGTCCACGAACAATTCCAGGGGATTTTAGCCACCCAGAACTGCTCCTTATGCAATAGATTCAACTTAACCCAAGCAGCCCATAATGAGGAAGAGCCAGGCTTACATAATTGCCATATATAATGAGTCATGGAGGCAATATTCCAGTCCTTGATTTTCTTAATCCCTAGGCCACCATCAGCTTTGGGAGAAGAAACATCCGACCAAGCGACTTTAGCACCACTTGTCTTCAAGGACACCCCACTCCAAAGGAAGGCCGAGAGGATGCTTTCAATGGATTTGGTGACTTTGGCAGGAAGAATAAAGTGGGCGCACCAGAAAGACTGAATACTAAAAGAACAGATTGGATAAGCTGTAATCTTCCTGCATATGAAAGGAAACGATTAGTCCAGATTTTAATCCTCCCCAGCATCCGATCAACCAGGGCTTGGCAATCAAGTGCGTTGAGCTTAGAAGATATAAGCGGCACCCCCAAGTATCTAATTGGAAATGACCCAATAGGAAACCCAACATAATTCACAATATCATGATGCACATTGCCATTGACACCTGATAAGAAGATAGAGCATTTATCCACATTTGGGCACAGGCCCGAGAGAGAGGAAAAGATAGAGAGGGCATCCATCACAACTTCTATAGAGTGCAGATCACCATGGCAAAAGATCATTAGATCATCAGCAAAGCAGAGATGAGAAATCTTTGATTTCCTACATCTCCAGTGGTAAGTAAAAGAAGGAGACTCTTGAATTTTCCGGTCCAAGATCCGAGAGAAGATATCCATGCATATCACAAATAAATAGGGCGAGATAGGGTCACCTTGACGAATGCCTTTCCTTCCTTCAAAGAAGCCGTTGAGCTCACCGTTGATAGCAACCGAATATTTAGCAGAAGAGACGCAGCTCTTAGTCCACCCAATGAATCGAGGAGGAAATCCAAGAAGCTGCAAAGCATCCCATAGAAAATCCCATCTGACCGAATCGAAAGCCTTCCTAATATCAATCTTGAGGGAACATTTAGGGGAGGAAGACTGGAGATGATATCCACGGACAAGCTCCTGAGCCATTAAGATATTATCTCCTATGTGTCGACCAGGACGAAGGCAGCTTGTGCCTCATTAATAAAAGAAGGGAGAACTCCCTTCAACCGATTGGCAATCAGCTTAGTAATGCATTTATAAAGGGTGTTGCAGCATGAGATAGGTCTGAAATCCCTCAGCTTGGAGGCATTAGGAAATTTAGGGATAAGAACAATGATGGTGCAATTGACTTCCTTAAGAAGCATACCATTAGCGAAGAAGTCCTTGATAGCAGCAGTTACCTCATCCCCTACAATCGGCCAGGCCTTCTGGAAGAAGAAAGCATTGAAGCCATCCGGTCCAGGGGCTTTGTTTGGGTGGAGACTGAACATAGCTTTCCTGATGTCTTCATTAGAGAAAGGAGAGTCTAACAATCTGAAATTCTCGGCACAAAGGACCTGGTTCACATACGGCTTGAGAGAATCAATCCCTTCATAGACAGTGGAACAATCAGAACCCAGGAGATGCTTGAAATAATCAATAACCTCATGACTGATCTGAGACTTATCCTCTATCCAAGCACCCGAATCCTCTTGAATTCTAATAATCTTGTTTGCATTGATCCTGCTTTTGATAGAATTGAAAAAGAAAGAAGAATTGTGATCCCCTTCCCGCAGCCATTGGATCCTGCTCTTTTGCCTAGCATAACATTCCCTTCTATTACAAATTAAGTTAAGCCTCCTTGCACACAATCGTTCTTTATCAATAAGCTCAGTCGATTGATTACCAGAGGCAATAGCCAACTGAATATCATTGAGCTCCTTTCGAAGCTCAACCAGGTCCTCATTAAGCCCAGCATTCTTAGCAATGCAAAGATTCCTTAACGCAGGTTTTAACATCTTCAACTTCTTACACACCCTGAACATAGCATGCCCATCGACACGGGTGCTCCAGATCGTCTCAACCAGAGGCAAGAATTCGTCAAATCCAGCCCAATGATTAAAAAATTTGAAGGGGGGTCTGATAGTGTAGTGGCGGGTCCCCAGCTTGACAACAGCAGCCGAATGATCAGAGATCCCAAATGGCAAGAAATCAGCCACAGCATTGGGAAAAGTATTGAGCCAGATTGAGTTGACGAGAGCCCTATCTAACTTCCTGAGGATATGCCCAGAAGATCTCGCATTGTGCCAAGTGAACAAACAGCCACCAAATCTCAGATCATCCACCCCGATTTCAAGAACTAAATCATTCAGCTCTTCCATGATAGAAGGCCATCCAGTGCTACCACCCTTTCTCTCATATCTGTAACGGACAGCATTAAAATCACCCAGGATGATCCAAGGCAGATGGGCAACAGATCTAGCATGATCTTTCAAACTGCTCCATAATGACCTCCGAGAAGGACTATCATTCGCAGCATAAACGAAAGAGGCAGAGAAATTTTCCCCAGAGCTACACAAGGAGAAGGAAATATGAATGACTTGATCCTCCAAGGAGATGCAATCAGCGCAGAGTTTGGATGGATCCCACCACACCCAGATCCGACCCGAGCCGATCCCATCATAGTAGCTAACACATTTCCAGTTTATCAATAAGGAATGCTCAAAGAAAGATTTATTGCATGGTTTGATCTTTGTTTCAAGAATTGCTAAGCAAGCTAACTTCTGAGACTTAATTAAATTGCGAACCTCAAACTGTTTGGAGGGGTCATTTAGACCCCTAATATTCCAGGAGGCGATATTAATCATCAAGGATCCAAGGAAGACGGCCCCCCGGAGTTCCCCGCTCTCCTATTCATCATCATCAGCTTCAGCTTCCTGCCTAGCTTTCCTTCAACATCATCAATCATAAAGAGCCTCCTAGCCAAAAGAGATGTGCTAGGAGGAGACGAGGAGGGAGACGAGGCCTCCCAAGGTGGCAAAGCAGAAAGGAAAGCGTCCCGAACAGAGGAAACAGGGGAGCTGGCACTCGGAACACTCAAAACTGTAGCTACTGTTGCAATGGAAATCGGATCGTCAAATTGCGGGTTGGAAAATACTGTAGCTACTGTAGCTACAGTAGCAATAGTAATCGGATCGTCAAATAACGGGTTGGAAACAACTGTGGCTACTGTAGCAGATGAAAACGGATCGTCAGAATCCGGTAGCGGCACACAGACTGAATCGATCGGATCGTCAAGATCCGCAATCGATTTCTCAATAGAAGCAGGGGAATGATCAGCTATAGGAATCCCTGAACATCCAAACATCTTCCGATCCTTCTTCTTCATTGATGCGGACGAACAACGAGAAGAAATAGAGCCCAAAGCTCCCCCATCGCGAGAAGCAACCAAGAGAACCGACAAAATAACCAAATCCCCCCAAGCAACACCAGGAGGAGCAGCAGATGGAGAAACAGGGCAACCTGATGGCCAGAAAATTTCAAGAAGAGCTATACAAGGGAGATATTGAGAAAGAGCCAGAAATCTAGAATCCGTAACTTTAGCAGGATCATAGAGACCCTGACTGAACCAAGAATCAAGATTAATCATTTGGAACCCGACCCCCCGGAGTTCCCCGCTCTCCTTTTCTTCTTCTTCAGCTTCAGCTTATTGCCCTGCATCTTCTCGAGCTCATCAACCATAGTTAACCTCCTAGCCAGCAAAGGAGTACTTGAGTAGGACGAAGGAGAAGAAGGATCATCCTTATTAATGAGAGAGTCCGAAGGGCTTGGACAATCCGACACAATCACCGGAAAGGAAGAGCATATGCCCTTGGCATCATCACCAGGCTCTGCAGAGGTCTCAGCAAGACTCAGAGGGATAGAGGCTTCACCAATCTTCCGATCAGCATGAGTAACAGAAGTGTTTTGTAGGAGAGCAAAAGAGTTCAAAGAATCGCAGCCTCCCGAAACAAAGGAACCAGCAGCTATGGCCTCAACCCCTGATGAATCAACAAACACAGCATTGTCCACCAAAGCTGCAGTCTGATCATCCACATGAGACAGAGGACCAAAAGAGTTAGAGGATTTGCTAAGATCACCGGATGAAGAAACGCCACAATTTGCGTTTGGTGAAGATGCTGAGCGATGCTGATCGGTGGAAGGACGCACAATCATATCCTGGACTCCTCGGCCGGGAATGGACCCAGGATTCAGGACTCCAGAAGAAGAAGAATTTGTAGAATGGTGGGAAGGTTTCGGAATCCAAACCCGGTGGATCACCTTCTTACAATTTTTTGGTAAGTGACCGAATTCCTTGCAAACTGAACATCTCTTAGGAACCCAGTTGTACTCAATTCTGATTTCTATGCATCCTCCGTCATCCGTTTCAATATCAACAGCATTAGGAAGTGGGTCATCCATATTAATCTCTATGCAAATTCTAGCATAGGTCAGTCGTTTTAAAGAAGAAGTCATTATATCAGCATGCAGCGGCTTCCCTACAGTGCTGGCGATGTGGCTGAGGCCTTCGTCAGTCCAGAACTCCAGAGGAACGTCATGGAAATGAACCCATATAGGAACTAGCTTGCAGCCATCCTTAGATAGATTCATCCCAGGTCTCCAACGCTTAAGAAATATAGGTCTACCGCCGAAATACCATGGGCCTCCATCCAATACTTCATTTAATCTATCTGATTCAGTAAATTTGAAGAAGAAAAAGCCATTTCCATTGCTAAGGACCTCGGACAGTCCAAGCTTCCCCCAGTGGCGCATCGCACATGCGTGAACAAGAGAAAAAGGTAGTTTATCAAGGAAGAAACCAACCAGAGAATTTCTCCAAATAGCTGCACCCTTAAGCGCCACATCGGGCGGAAGTTTAATTTTGATCTTGCCTTCATCAGCCATGGGACTGTGCTTTATATATCTCAGACACATGTTTGCCCGATCTTCTTTAACTAAAGACGCCCAGGAAGAAGAAGGTTTGCCTGCAGCAACAGAAGCAGCACCTGGGAGGCCTGAGGAGGCGGAGACCGGAAGAGATGAGCCAGGAGGATCAAAAGCAATAGACTGAGAATTCCCTGGCAGGGGCGGGAAACAAGACTCCGAAATTTTGAAATTGGAAGGAGTCGGCAACAGCGCGGAACCGAAAGCAGAAATCGGCAATGATCTCGATTAAACTTGATTTAGGTATTATCTTTATTTTATCGAGCCTACCTAATCTTGGAACAACACTCAAAATTGGACTTGATTAATGTTTGATCTAACCTGATCATGCAGCATCACACTCCATATTGAACTTGATTCATCCTAGAGCAATCCAACCCGACCTTAGAGAAAATGCTCCATATCGAACTTTATTTGGGTTTGACCTAAGTTTGATCCGACCTTATCTTGGAATAATGCATTAAATTGCATTTGAGTCATATTTGATTTGAGTCTGAACCAAATCAATCTTGGAGGAAATGCAACATATTTCACTTAATTCGAGATTGATATAAGTTTGATCCAATACGATCTTTGAGGAATGCTCTACATTGGACTTGATTTGGGTTTTGATCTTGCTTTGATCAAGCTCAATCTAAGATCAAGGATCGATATTGAACTTAATTCCGATTTAATCAAAGTTTAGTCGAATCCGATCTTGGAGCAATGTTAAATATTTGATTTATTCCAGGTTTGATTTGAGTTTAATGAACCCTTATCTTAGAGCAATGCTTTAAATTGAACTTGTTTGGGGTTTGATCGAAGTTTGATTGAATTCGATCCAACAGTATAATCCAGATTGGACTTGATTCTGGTTTGATATAAGTTTGATCCAACTCGATCCTCGAGCAACGCTCTCAATCTGACTTGATTCGGGTTTGATCTATATATTAATCCAACCTTTTCTTAGAGCAATGCTGCAAATTAGACTTGATTCATGTGGATATAATTTGATCTAACCTCGTCTTGTTGCAATGCTTTGGATTGGACTTATTTTGGAATTTGACCAAAGTTTGGCTCGACCCAATCTTGGAGCATCATTTCCAATTGGACTTGACTCATGTCTGATCTAAGTTTGATCCAATCTTAACTTAGAGCAATATTTCCAATTCAAATTGATTTAGCCCTGATTTGGCCCCATCTTATTGCAACGCTCCAGATTGAATTTCATTTAGCTTGATGTAGGTTAGATCTAGTCCAATCATGGAGTAATGCTTTGATTGAACTTGATTTTAGTTTGATTTAAACCAATGCTCTAAATCGAACTTGATTCGGGTTTGATTTAAGTTTCATTAACCCAATCCTAAAGCAACATTCATGATTGGAGTTGACTGAAAAGAGATCAAAGTATGATCTAGGCTGATCATATTATAACGTTTTAGATTGAAATTGATTCAGGTTTGATCTTATTTGATCTAAACTAATCATGGAGTGACACTCCAAATTGAACTCGATTTGGGTTTGATTTGACTTGATCTTGGAACAATGCTCCTAATTTAACTTGATTCTGATTCGATCATAGTTTGATCTAACTAGATATCGAAGCAATGCTTCATATTATGCTTAATTTGGGCTCCATCTTGGTTTAAACTAACCCAATCTTGAAGCAACACTCTAAAATAGACTCGATTTAGGTTTGTTGGGTTTGATCTATATATTAATCCAACCTATTCTTAGAGCGCATTACTGCGAATTAGACTTGATTCATGTGGATCTAATTTGATCTAACTTGGTCTTGTTGCAATGCTTTGGATTGGACTTATTTTGGAATTTGATCTAAGTTTGGCTCGACCCAATCTTGGAGCATCACTTCCAATTGGACTTGACTCAGGTTTGATCTAAGTTTGATCCAATCCAAACTTAGAGCAACATTCCCAATTCAAATTAATTTAGCCTTGTAGCAACGCTTCAGATTGAACTTCATTTAGCTTATTGTAGGTTAGATCTAGTCCAATCATGGAGTAATGCTTCGATTGAACTTGATTTTAGTTTGATTAAAAGCATTGCTCTAGATCAAACTTGATTCGGGTTTGATTTAAGTTTCATTAACCCAATCCTGAAGCAACATTCAGGATTGGAGTTGATTGAAAAGAGATCATGCTGATAAGATGACTACCTCCTTAAAGTGTTTAAATTACGCCAGAATTTGCATTGAGATCAGTATTGAAGACTCTCTCCCTAATGCTTTTGATATCGAAATGGAGGATGGAAGTTTAATGGAAATCCATATTGAATATAATTGGGTCCCTAAGAAATGCTCGGTATGCAAGGAGTTTGGACATCTATCCAAAATTGCAAGAAGGCCCGCCATCAAGTATGGGCTCCGAAAGCATCCCAAACTGCCTCCAAACCACATTTAAATGGTGATTGGAAGCATGTGAAGAGTCATGGAAAGGAAGTGGTGGTTGATCATGCTTCTCCTTCAATTGTTCAAACAAACAGAGTACCCTCTGCTAGTGGAATATGCAGAACCACTAATTCCTATGAGATCCTCCAATTGGATAAAGATCTAAATGCAGCTAGAGATGATAATTTAGCTCAATTTTACCCATCTCGGGTAGAGTCAATAGCTGAAGACAAAGATGAAATAAAGGGCCTGATGAATGAAATGAATGCTACAGAAGCTGCTGTTATCTGCAGCACTGAGGAGGCTGCGCCCAATAATGATAATGAGGATTCTTCTCCTCCATCGTCTACTCCAAGCACTCCTCTTCTAGCAAGGAAGCTTATTATGATAGATGAAGTTGAGAAAAAGCTAGGAAAGAAGAAAAAGGAAAAGAAGAAGAATGGGAGTTCTGGAAACTCCAGGGGGAAATTCTCAAAGAAATTCACATGATCAAGTTAGCTTCCTGGAATATTCGGGGTCTTAATGATCCCTCTAAGCACTCGGAGGTTCGTAATCTTGTTCATTCTCACAAACTCTCTTGCATAGCTCTTCTTGAGACTAAGATTAAAGCTTGTAATAAAGGGAAGATTGAGATGAGCCTTTTCAAGGGTTGGCATTGCACTAACTATTATGATGGGGATGGCACTGGTAGGATTTGGATCTGGTGGGACCCAAACAAACTTCTTGCTGATAGTGTCTCCTTGCATGACCAGATTATTCATCTATCTTTCACTATTCTTAACTCTGGTGACAAGTTTGCAGCATCTTTTGTTTATGGTTCAAATGATGTTACAGCTAGAAGACACCTTTGGAGTAATTTGAAGGATCAAGCTAACTCTTTCTCCCATCTTCCATGGATTATTATAAGGGACTTCAATGCCATCCGATTTAGACATGAAAGAAGAGGAGGAAGTATTGAGTGGCCTAGTTACATGGATGAATTAAATGACACTCTTTTTGAAGCTGGGCTGGATGATCTAAGATTTGGAGGCTTCCTTTTCACTTGGCACAATTCTAGAGCGAATGGGCAAATCCTAAGGAAGCTGGACAGAGCTCTTGCTGTTATCATTGTGGTTCAATATCTATGCCCAATCTTCTGCTGATTTCCTTCCTTATGGACTCTCAGATCACTCTGCGGTTGTGGTGAATCTTGGACTTAATCTCCCTCTTTACAAAAGCCCTTTCAAATTCTTTAATTACTGGGCTGATTTTGAAGAATTTTATCCTTTAATTGAGAAGATTTGGAGTACACATGTGGAAGGACATGCCATGTTTAGAGTTTACAAAAAGCTGAAATTGGTTAAAACTGCTTTGAAAGATCTGAGTAAGAGCAAGAATGAGCTTATTTTGAGGAACTTGAACCTCTTCGCTCTGAACTTGCTGCTTTACAATCATCAATTGCTGCAGGTAATATTGAGGAAGAACTCCTGGAGAAGGAGAAAGATTGTGCTAAGAGGCTTGCTCTTGTTTACAATGGGAAGGAGAGTTATGCTAGGCAGAGGAGCAGAATACAATGGTTGAAAGAAGGGGATCAGAACTTTTCTTTCTTTTTCAATTCCATCAAGGAAGAAACAATGTCAACAAGATCTTATGTATCCAAGATGAAAATGGTGAATGGCTTCGGGAGAAGAATAAAATTGCTCAAGAGGTGGTTAGCTTCTACAACCAACTTCTTGGTTCAAAATGCAGCACCAATTATGAAGGTATAGAAGGCTTTGGTTCTGGCAGAATTTGGGTGTGGTGGGATCCATCGAAGCTTGTTGCTGATAGATTTATCTTGCAGGATCAGGCCATCCACATCTCCTTCTCCCTGTGTAGCTTGGGTGGAAGATTCATGGCTTCTTTTATCTATGGCTCAAATGATGCAACTAATCGAAGGATTTTATGGAGCAGTCTAAAAGATCTGGCTAACTCCTTGGCCCAGCTTCCTTGGATCATTTTGGGTGATTTCAATGCTGTTCGTTATAGATCTGAGAGGAAGGGAGGAAGCTCTGGCTGGCCCTCGTTCATGGAGGAGTTTAATGATACCCTGCTTGAAATTGGGGTGGATGATCTTCGATATGGTGGTTGTCAGTTTACCTGGCACAATTCCAGGACCATTGGGCATATCCTCAGGAAGTTAGATAGAGTTCTGGTTAACGCAGGTTGGCTCAACTCCTTCCCCAACTCTTCAGCTGAATTTATGCCTTATGGTGTCTCTGATCATTCAGCGGCAGTGGTGAAGATGGAGACCTGCATGCATAGCTATATCACTCCTTTCAAGTTCTTTAATCACTGGGCTGGCTTTGAGGAATTTTTACCATTAGTTGAGATGATCTGGAGCTCAAGGGTGGAAGGGCATGCTATGTTCAGAGTGTGTAAGAAGCTGAAGTTGATGAAATCTGCTTTAAGGAATCTGTGTAAAAGGAAGAATGAGGCCTGTTATGGGGACCTGGCCTCTTTTCGTTCTGAGCTTAATGCTCTGCAAGCTGAATTAGCTACGGGTAATCAAGCGGCTGATCTTATTGATAAAGAGAGAGTCTGTGCCATGAAACTTAGCTTAGCTTGCAAAGGCAGGGAATGTTATGCTCGGCAGAAGAGTAGAATTCAATGGTTGCGGGAAGGGGACCATAACTCTTCTTTCTTCTTCAATTCCATCAAAAGTAGGATCAATGTTAACAAGATATTGAGCATACAAGATGATTCGGGAGTTTGGATCCATGACAAGCTGCAAATCAGCCATGAGGTGGTCGAGTTTTACAAGGGGCTGCTGGGCTCAGAGTGCTCTATTGCCTATAAAGGTATTGACTCACTCAAGCCTTTTGTGAACCATGTCCTTTGCTCTAATCAAATAAGGAATTTGGGTTCTCCTTTCTCAAAAGATGATATCAGGAAAGTTATTTTCAGCCTTCACCCAAACAAGTCTCCCGGGCCGGATGGTTTTAATGCTTTCTTCTTTCAGAAGACGTGGCACATTGTAGGTGATGAGGTGACTTCTGCTATCCTGGACTTCTTTGCTAATGGATTGCTTCTAAAGGAAGTTAACTGCACCATTATTGTTCTTATACCCAAGATCCCAAATGCCTCTAATCTGAAGGACTATAGGCCGATTTCCTGCTGCAACACCATTTATAAATGCATTACTAAGCTGATTGCCAATCGATTGAAGGAGGTTCTCCCATCTTTTGTCAATGAAGCTCAAGCCGCTTTCGTCCATGGTAGGCATATTGGCGATAACATCTTGATGGCTCAAGAGCTTGTTCGTGGATATCATCTACACTCATCATCCCCTAAATGTGCCCTCAAGATTGATCTAAGGAAAGCTTTCGACTCAGTTAGATGGGACTTTCTTTGGGATTCTTTGAAGCTTCTTGGCTTCCCTTCCATTTTCATTGGTTGGATCAGAAGCTGCGTCTCTTCAGCTAAATTCTCTGTGGCCATCAATGGTGAGCTCAACGGGTTTTTTGAAGGAAAAAAAGGCATCCGTCAAGGTGACCCTATCTCGCCTTACCTATTTGTGATCTGCATGGATATCTTCTCTCGGATCTTGACCTCCAAAATACTAGAGTGTCCTTCTTTTACATATCACTGGAGATGTAGGAAATCTAAGATTTCTCATCTTTGTTTTGCTGATGATTTGATGATCTTTTGCCATGGTGATCTTCCCTCTATTATGGTTGTGAAGGATGCTCTCGACACCTTTTCCTCTCTCTCGGGTCTTACCCCTAATGCTGCCAAATGCTCTATTTTTCTATCAGGAGTTAAAGACCCTATGCAACAAGAGATTTTGAATTATCTGGGATTTCCTCTTGGTTCATTTCCCATAAGATATTTAGGGGTCCCGCTCATCTCAACCAAACTCTGTGCCAATGATTGCCAAGCTCTAGTTGATCGAATCTTGGGGAGGATTAAAGTCTGGACAAACCGCTTCCTCTCTTATGCTGGTAGAGTCCAGCTAATCCAATCTGTTCTATTCAGTATTCAATCCTTTTGGTGCGCCCATTTCATTCTTCCAGCCAAAGTCACTAAAGCTATTGAAAGCATCCTCTCGGCTTTTCTATGGAGCGGGGTGTCCCTGAAGAGTAGTGGAGCTAGAGTTGCATGGGCAGATATCTCTACTCCAAAGGCGGAAGGTGGGTTGGGAATCAAGAAGATTAAAGACTGGAATGTTGCCTCCATGACTCGCTATATATGGCTGTTATGTAACCCTTGCTCTTCCTCCTTATGGGCTGCTTGGGTTAAGTTGAATCTGCTGCATAAGGAGCATTTCTGGGTTGCAAAAGTCCCTTGGAACTGCTCTTGGACTTGGAGAAGGCTTCTGAAAATCAGAGATAGAGTCAAGCCTTTCATCTCAGTAAAGGTTGGGAACGGTGACAGCACTTCACTGTGGTTTGATGACTGGAGACCTCAAGGCCCTATCTGCACATCCCCATACGCTAGAGTTATTGTTGACTCGGGTCTCACTGTTGATGCAAAGGTTAGTGACATTATTTCTTCTGGCCAATGGTTGTGGCCTCCTGCTAATTCAGCTGAGCTTATTACTCTAAAAGAAGATTCAAGATCTCTTGATTTGCCCAACTGTTCTCATAGTGACAGAGTGATGTGGGATGGCTCTAATGTTTTCACAGTCAAAAAAGCTTGGAATGTCTTACGATCTCCTTCGCGTCGGGTTTCTTGGGCCCATTTGGTTTGGTTCAAGCATCATGTTCCTAGGCACTCTTTCATCCTATGGCTTGCTATCAGAGGACGGCTCCCTTCACAAGACCGGCTCTTATCCTTTGGGTTGATTAGTAACATGAAGTGTTTCTTTTGTCTTGAAGATGTGGAAGATCACAATCATCTTTTCTTTGCCTGCTCTTTCTCCAGTCGGGTTTGGTCTGCTATTGCTTGTAGGTGTGATCTTTTGCAGTTTCCCTCTGCTTGGGAGACTCTATGGCCGAGGCTGTGTGGTACTCTCAAAGGGACTTCGCTCATTTCTATTATCAGGAGGATTGCTTTGGGAGCTACCATCTATTATTTATGGATGGAGAGGAACTCTCGAAAACATGGTCGTATTCATCAAAGTGAGCAAAGAATCATTAGTCAAATTATGGACACTATCAGGCATAAGTTGGAGGGATCCGAATTTCCCCTTAATACGCCAAATCTTCATTTAATTCAAATCTGGCACCTCCCCGCTTCTCTGCTTCGATGAATCCTTGGGAGCTTGTGGGTTTGTGATGCTGTTTTGGCTTTGTAGATGTCGATCCCTTGGGAGTTGCTTCACCGTATGGTGATTGTCCGTTTCTTTTTTTCTCTCCCGGGTTGTTGCCCCGGGGTTTGTACTTATTTCATCCTTTCTTTATTAATATAATTCACCTTCACTTTTCAAAAAAAATTTGTGGATCATGCCCTCACTCCTAAACAAATTAGGCAATTAAGTTATGATTTCACTGAAGAAGAGATCAAAGCTTCCATTTTCAGCCTCCATCCTAACAAAGCACCGGGCCCTGATGGATTTAATGCTTTTTTCTTCCAAAAGACCTGGTCCATTGTGGGAGCTGATGTCACTACAGCAATCAAGGAGTTTTTCTCTAAAGGTGTGCTTCTCAAGGAGGTTAATTGTACAATCATTGCTCTCATCCCCAAAGTCCCAAATGCTTCAAAATTGAAGGACTTCAGACCTATTTCTTGCTGCAACACTCTGTACAAATGTATTACTAAGTTGCTTGCCAACCGACTGAAAGATGTGCTCCCAGCTTTTATTAATAAAGCTCAAGCTGCTTTGTGCAAGGAAGGCATATTGGGGATAACATTTTGTTGGCACAAGAGCTTGTTAGAGGATATCACCTCTCTTCCTCCTCCCCTAAATGTGCACTCAAGATTGATTTAATGAAGACTCTGTAAGATGGGAGTTCCTTTGGGATTCTTTGCACCTCCTTGGATTTCCTCACAAATTCATTGGATGGATCAAAACGTGTGTCTCCTCAGCAAAATATTCTGTGGCTATAAATGGGGAACTCAATGGCTTCTTTGATGGAAAGAAAGGTCTAGGTCAAGGTGATCCAATTTCTCCCTACTTATTTGTCATATGCATGGAAATCTTCTCTCGAATTTTAGACCAGAAAATTCAAGCCTCCTCCTTCTTTAAATACCACTGGAGATGCCAGAAATCCAAGATATCGCACTTATGTTTTGCTGATGATTTGATGATTTTCTGCCGTGGAGATCTGGATTCTATAAAAGTAGTTAAAGAAGCTCTTGATACTTTCTCCTCTCTCTCAGGTCTTAAACCAAATGAAACAAAGAGCTCCATTTTCCTCTCGGGTGTTACGGATCATATGCAGCAAGAAACTGTTAATTACTTGGGATTTCCTCTTGGTTCTTTCCCCATCAGATATTTGGGAGTCCCACTTATATCCACAAAGCTCAAAGCTCTTGATTGTCATGCTCTGGTTGATCGTATCTTGGGGAGGATCAAGATTTGGACAAACCGTTTTCTCTCATATGCAGGAAGATTGCAACTCATCCAGTCGGTTATTTTTAGTATTCAATCATTTTGGAGTGCCCATTTCATCCTACCAGCAAAAGTCATCAAAGTAATAGAAGGTATTCTCTCGGCTTTTCTCTGGAATGGTGTTTCTCTGAAAAGGCATGGCGCAAAAGTTGCATGGGCTGACATTTCTACTTTTTTTTTTGAAAGTTAAATGGGGTGAATTGTATTGATTAGCTAGAAAAGGTACATGAGATCGGGACAGAGCCCGCAGAGAGGTAGAGACCTCAAAAGAAAGACAGACTTCCAAGAAGACCAAAGGAATACATCCAGCAAGAGGTAGGGACCTCAAAATAGATCAGCCCGGATTACATCCAGAACCTAACAAAATAACTCATAAGATGAGCTACGGAGGAGATCAACCCAGGAGTGAAGGGGAAAACTGCCACCTATCAATCACTTGGAGATTTGCAGAATTTCTGGGGAATTTTGCACCATCGAGCTTAAGCCTGACCGAATCAATAATCTTTTTAACAATACCGTTTTCTGTGAGAGGTGGTCGCCCATGCATGCGATAGTTCCTTTCATTCCAAATGAAATACACAGTAGCTCCAAAAGCGAGTCTGCTGACGCAGGAGAGAAGAGAAGACCCTTTGAGTTTCCTACTAATCCACGGCTTCAATCTCTCCCAAGTAGAAGGATAGTGCGCTAACCCACAGAAAGTCGCAATGGACTGCCAAACCCGAGCGGAAAAGGGGCAGCTAAAGAACAGATGACCATGGTCCTCAGAACGGCCTTGACATAGAGAACAAGTCATGTGACCGAGAATGCCAAAAGATAGCAGGCGATCCTGAGTAGAGAGTCTACCTTTAATAGCTAACCATAAAATGAAGGAGTGCCTGGGAACATGAAGCTTGAACCAAACTAGATGAGCCCAGTAGACCCGCTGGGAAGGAGCCCGGAGAGTATTCCAAGCTCTTTTGATAGAGAATCCAGAAGACCCATCCCATAAAATCTTATCCTGACGACTGCAATCAGGAGGAGGAAAAGAGCAGGATTCGCCTTTCAGATTGACCAAATCAATAGAGTTCGCAGCAGGCCACCTCCAGGTTCCAGAAGAGATAATAGCACTTACCTTTGCCTCTTTGGAAAGACCCGAGTCTGTAATAACTCTAGCATGGGGAGAGGAACAGATAGGACCCTGGGGTCTCCAAGAATCAAACCATAGGGAGGTATTATCGCCATTCCCCACGTCAACAGAGATGAAACCCTTTACTCTTCCCCTCATCTTGAGGATTTTCCTCCAAGTCCAAGAGCAGCTCCATGGAACCTTAGCCACCCAGAAATGTTCCTTGTGCAGTAGATTTAACTTTACCCATGCAGCCCATAAGGAGGAAGGACTTGGTTGACATAATAACCAAATGAGTCGAGACAGGGAGGCAGCATTCCAATCACGGACCTTCTTGATCCCCAGCCCACCTTCCTCCTTCGGAGTAGATAAATCAGCCCAAGATACTTTGGCTCCATGACTTTTTAAGGAAACACCATTCCAAAGAAAAGCCGAAAGGATGCTTTCAATCTCTTTTGTGACCTTTGCAGGAAGAATAAATTGGGCACTCCAGTAAGACTGGATGCTAAAAAGGACAGATTGAATAAGCTGTAATCTACCAGCATATGAAAGAAAGCGATTAGTCCAAACCTTAATCCTCCTCAAAATGCGATCAACTAAGCCATGACAATCCGAAGCTTTGAGCCGGGTGGAGATGAGAGGAACACCCAGGTATTTGATTGGGAGAGAGCTAATAGAGACACCCAAATAGGATGCAATGTCCTGCTGCACATGAGCCGAAGCACCGGAGATGAACACAGAGCATTTGGACAAGTTTGGAGAAAGGCCAGATAGAGAAGAGAAAGTATCAAGAGCATCTTTGATCACCTTAATAGACTCCAGCTCGCCCCGACAGAAAACCATCAAATCATCCGCAAAGCATAAGTGAGATAATTTGGATTTCCGACACCTCCAGTGAAACTTGAAAGAGGAGGAAGCTTGGATTTTCCGATCAAGGATCCGAGAGAAAATATCCATGCAAATAACAAATAAATAAGGAGATATAGGGTCTCCTTGACGAAGACCTTTCTTCCCATCAAAGAAGCCGTTTAGTTCCCCATTAATAGCCACAGAGAACTTTGCAGAAGAGACGCAGGAGCTGATCCAACTTATGAAGACTGGAGGAAAACCCAGAAGCTGGAGGGAAGCCCACAGAAAGTCCCATCTAACAGAATCGAAGGCCTTCATTAGATCAATCTTTAGGGCACAGTTTGAAGAGGAGGAGGGAAGGTGGTAACCTCGGACCAGCTCCTGAGCTAACAAAATGTTATCACCTATGTGCCTTCCTTTGACAAAAGCAGATTGAGCATCGTTAATAAACGATGGCAAGACGTGCTTCAGCCGATTAGCAAGGAGCTTAGTGATGCATTTATACACAGTATTGCAACAGGATATCGGTCTGAAGTCCTTCAATCTAGTAGCATTTGGGATCTTAGGGATGAGAGCAATAATTGTGCAGTTGACCTCCTTGAGAAGAAGACCATTAGAGAAGAATTCCTTGATAGCTGTAGTGAAGTCAGATCCAACAATGTGCCAAGATTTCTGGAAAAAGAAGGCATTAAACCCATCCGGTCCTGGAGCTTTGTTTGGGTGAAGGCTAAACAAGGCTTCTTTGATATCATCCTCCGTAAATTCACAGCATAAATACCTTGATTGCTCAGGAGATAATACGCAGTCAACATACCCTGAGAGCTCATCTCTTCCGCAACATCCTGTGATACTGTTCGAACCAAGGAGCTGGCTGAAGTAACTGACAACCTCTTGGGCAATCTGGTCCTTCTCCCGGATCCATTCACCGTTTTCCTTCTGGATGCAGTTGATCTTGTTTACATTGACTCGGCCCTTAACAGAATTGAAGAAGAAGGATGAGCATTGGTCCCCCTCTTTCAACCATTGGATCCTACTTCGCTGTCATTTCTACACCTAAAGAAGAAGGAGGTCTGGGAGTTAAGAAGGTTAGGGATTGGAATGTTGCCTCAATGACTCGTTATATATGGTTATTATGTCAACCATGTGCTAATTCCTTATGGGCTGCCTGGGTTAAGAAGAATTTGCTTCACAAGGAACACTTTTGGATGGCGAAAGTCCCTTGGAATTGTTCTTGGACTTGGAGGAAGATCTTCAAGATTCGGGATAGAGTGAAGGATTTTATTTCAGTGAAAGTGGGGAATGGTGAAAACACCTCCCTTTGGTTTGATTCATGGAGACCTCAAGGCCCCATATGCTCATCTTCTCAAGCTAGAGTCATTTCTGACTCGGGTCTTACAAAAGAAGCAAAGGTTAGTGCCATTATTTCATCCGGCAATTGGAGATGGCCTGTAGCAAATTCAAATGAGCTGATCAGCTTGAAAGATGAATCCTGTTCCCTTCCATTGCCTGACTGCTCCCAACATGATATGGTGGTTTGGGATGGATCAAGGGATTTCACAATCAAAAGAGCATGAAACAAACTTCGGTCCTCTTCCCAGCGTGTTGATTGGGCACATTTGTTATGGTTTAAACATCATGTTCCAAGGCATTCGTTCATCTTATGGTTAGCATTAAGAGGTAGGCTTTCCACTCAAGATCGTCTTTTCTCTTTCGGAATTATCCAACACATGACATGCTACTTATGTCAAGATCCAAGGGAGGATCATAGTCACCTGTTCTTTAATTGCCCTTTCTCTTTTCGGGTTTGGTCTACAATTGCTAGTAAATGTGATTTATCGCACTTTCCATTCTCATGGGAGAGTTTGAGGCCGTGGCTTTGCAACAAACTCAATGGGTCCTCTCTTCTCTCCATTGTTAGTAGACTTGCATTGGGAGCTACAATATACTTCATATGGTATGAAAGGAACTCACGCAAGCACGGGCGCAAGCCCCATAATGAAAGAGGGATTATTACTAAGATTATGGATTCGGTTAGGATGAAGTTGGATGGTGCTAAATTTCCTAGAAATGATGCAAACCTCCATGTGTTAGGAAGTTGGCATCTTCCTCCTTCCCTTTTGAGAAGCTAATCTGACTGCGATCATAGTTTGAAAGCTCTTAGTTAGATTTTGGGATGATTTCTCTTGAGGTTTGTATTTACTTTGTCTAAGGATGTATTTCCTTTTGAGGGAAGTATTTCCCTTTGCTTGATTTTTGTATCTTCCGGGGAATGCCCCGTGTTCTTGTACTTGTAACTCATTTTCTTCCTTGTTAATACAACTCACACTTTACCTTTCAAAAAAAAAAAATTGAAAAGAGATTGAAATTGATTCGGGTTTGATCTTATTTGATCTAAACTAATCATGGAGTGACACTCCAAATTGAACTCGATTCGGGTTTGATCTAACTTGATCTTGGAGCAATGCTCCTAATTTAACTTGATTTAGGTTCGATAATAGTTTGATCTAACTTGATCTCGAAGCAATGCTTCATATTATACTTAATTTGGGCTCCATCTTGGTTTAAACTAACTCGATCTTGAAGCAACACTCTAAAATAGACTTGATTTAGGTTTGTTGTTTTATCAAACCCGATTTTAGGGCAACACTTTAGATTTGATCTGATTTGGTTTTAATCTAAGTTTGATCAAACCCAATCTTAGTGCAATGATCTCGATTAAACTTGATTTAGGTATTATCTTTATTTTATCGAGCCTACCTAATCTTGGAACAACACTCAAAATTGGACTTGATTAATGTTTGATCTAACATGATCATGCAGCATCACACTCCATATTGAACTTGATTCATCCTTGAGCAATCCAACCCGACCTTATAGAAAATGCTCCATATCGAACTTTATTTGGGTTTGACCTAAGTTTGATCCGACCTTATCTTGGAACAATGCATTAAATTACATTTGAGTCATATTTGATTTGAGTCTGAACCAAATCAATCTTGGAGGAAATGCAACATATTTCACTTAATTCGAGATTGATATAAGTTTGATCAATACGATCTTTGAGGAATGCTCTACATTGGACTTGATTTGAGTTTTTATCTTGCTTTGATCAAGCTCAATCTAAGATCAAGGCTCGATATTGAACTTTTTTTTTTTTTTGAAAGTTAAATGGGGTGAATTGTATTGATTTGCTGTAATAGGTACAAGAGATCGGGACAAAGCCCGAAGAGAGGTAGAGACCTCAAAAGAAAGTCAGACCTCAAAAGAAAATCATAGGAATACATCCAGCAAGAGGTAGAGACCTCAAAGAAAATCAGACCGGATTACATCCAGAACCTAACAAAAAAACTCATAAGATGAGCTACGAAGAAGATCAGCACAGGAGAGAAGGGGAAATCTGCCACCTATCAATCAATTGGAGATTTGCAGTATTTCTGGGGAACTTTGCACCATCAATTTTTTTTTTTTTTTTTTTTTGAAAGGTGAAGTATGAAATTTATAAGATAAGGAGAGTTAGGTACAAGAAAACGGGGCATACCCCGGATAAGACAAGTAAGAAAAGTAGAAACCTAAAAGAACAGGTGAAGACATCTCACACGAGATGAAAGCTATAAGAGAGACAACATCAAAATATCCCCGCATCTAGATGTCATTGGAGAAGGGTATCGGGTAGTTGCCATTTTTGAATCAGGTGCTGATTTACAGGATTAAAAGGGAAAGTAGAGCCATCCAACTTCTGCCTGATAGAGTCCATGATAGAAGTGATGATTCCACTCTCATTATGAATAATATGGCCATGCTTGCGAGAATTTCTTTCCATCCAAATGAAATAGATTGTAGCACCCAAGGCAAGCTTCCTAATAGTGGACATAAGCGAAGATCCTTTTATATCACAGCACAGCCTCGGCCACAGGGTCTCCCAATAATAAGGATGAGGCAAAAGATCGCACTTACAAGCAATAGCAGTCCACACCTGACAAGAGAATGGGCAATCAAAGAAGAGGTGGTTGTGATCTTCCACATCATCTAGACATAAAACACACTTCATATGACTAATCAACCCGAATGATAAAAGTCGGTCCTGAGAAGGAAGCCTCCCACGGATTGCAAGCCAGAGGATAAATGAGTGCCTAGGGACATGATGCTTGAACCAAACCAAGTGACCCCAAGGCACTCGGTTAGAAGGAGATCTGATGACATTCCAAGCTTTTTTGATAGAGAAGTCCAAGGAGCCGTCCCACTCCACTTTATCAATATGAGAACAATTGGGCAAAGGAAGTGATCTAGATTCCTCTCTGAGACTAATCAGCTCAAAAGAATCTGCAGGAGGCCACAACCAATATAGCCAGAAGAGATAATAGCACTAACCTTAGCATCAGCGGTGAGGCCCGAGTCATAAATAACATGAGGAGAGGTACAGATAGGGCCTTGAGGTCTCCAGGCATCAAACCACAGTGAGGTACTCTCACCGTTCCCCACTTTAAAAGAGATGAAAGGCTTCACTCTGTCTCTAATTTTAAGAAGCCTCCTCCAAGTCCACGAGCAATTCCAAGGGACTTTAGCAACCCAGAAATGCTCCTTGTGCAGCAGATTCAATTTAACCCAAGTAGCCCATAAGGAAGAAGAGCATGGATTGCATAACAGCCATACATATCGAGTCATGGAGGCAACATTCCAGTCTTTAATTTTCTTAATCCCGAGACCACCTTCAGCTTTAGGAGTGGAAATATCAGCCCAAGCTACTTTAGCACCATAACGATTCATAGAGACTCCGCTCCAGAGGAAAGCCGAAAGGATGCTCTCAATAGTTTTGGTGACCTTGGCAGGAAGAATGAAATGGGCGCACCAAAAAGACTGGATACTAAAAAGAACAGATTGAATAAGCTGAACTCTACCCGCATATGAAAGGAAGCGATTGGTCCAGGTTTTAATTCTCCCCAAAATACGATCAACTAGAGCTTGACAATCCCGAGCATTGAGCTTGGATGAAATGAGCGGGACCCCCAAGTATCTAATGGGAAATGAACCAAGAGGAAATCCCAGATGATACAAAATATCTTGATGCATATGGCCTTTAACACCCGAAAGGAAAATAGAGCATTTGTCCACATTTGGACTAAGACCCGAAAGGGAAGAGAAAGTATCCAGAGCATCTTTCACAACTTGAATAGAATTCAGATCACCATGGCAAAAGATCATCAAGTCATCAGCAAAACAAAGGTGAGATAACTTAGATTTCCTGCATCTCCAGTGGTATCTAAAATTTGGAGACTCCTCTATTTTCTGGGACAAAATTCTAGAGAAGATATCCATGCAGATAACAAATAAGTATGGAGAGATAGGATCACCTTGACGAATGCCTTTCCTCCCTTCAAAAAAACCATTGAGCTCACCGTTGATAGCCACAGAATATTTAGCAGAAGAGACACAACTCCTGATCCAGCCAATGAAATTTGAAGGAAAACCTAGAAGCTGCAATGAGTCCCAGAGGAAGTCCCATCTAACAGAGTCGAAAGCCTTCCTTAGATCAATCTTGAGGGCACATTTAGGGGATGAAGACTGGAGATGATAGCCACGAACCAGCTCTTGAGCCATCAAGATATTATCACCAATCTGCCTGCCTTGGACAAAAGCAGCTTGGGCTTCATTAACAAAAGAAGGAAGAACTTCCTTTAACCGGTTAGCAAGCAGCTTAGTAATGCACTTGTAAATAGTGTTGCAGCAGGAGATCGGCCTATAATCCTTTAGCTTAGAAGCATTAGGAACCTTGGGAATGAGAACAAGGATAGTGCAATTTACCTCCTTAAGCAGCAAACCATTAGCAAAGAAATCCTTGATAGCAGAAATCACCTCTTCACCCACAATAGACCAAGTCTTCTGATAGAAAAATGCATTAAAACCATCCGGTCCAGGAGCTTTATTTGGGTGAAGGCTGAAAATAGAGTTCTTGATTTCATCATCAGAGAAAAGAAACCCAATTTCCTGATTTGGTCAGAGTTTAGAACCGGATTCACAAAAGGCTTGAGAGAGTCAATCCCTTCATAGGCGATGGAACAGTCAGAACCCAGCAGATGCTTAAAGAAATCGACCACCTCCTGACTGATTTGAAGCTTGTCCCGGATCAAATCTCCCGAACCATCTTGGATAGATAATATCTTATTAACATTGTTCCTACTTTTGATGGAATTGAAAAAGAAAGCAGAATTTTGGTCCCCTTCCTGCAGCCACTGAATCCTACTCTTCTGCCTAGCATACGATTCCCTTCCCTTGCAGATTGATCTAATCCTCATAGCACAGTCTCTCTCTTATCAATGAGATCCGGCGCATGATTACCAGCAGCTATAGAAGATTGCAACTCAGTGAGCTCAGCTCTAAGATCAGCCAAATCCCCGTAAACCAAAGCATTCTTACTTTTACACATCTCCTTCAAGGCTGATTTGAGAAGCTTCAGCTTCCTGCATACTCTGAACATAGCGTGACCATCGACATGGGAATTCCAGATATGCTCAACTAGAGGGAAGAACTCCTGAAACTCAGACCAGTGGTTAAAGAATTTGAACGGAGTTTCACCACAGCCGCTGAATGATCAGAAAGCCCATACGGAAGAAATTCAGCTGAAGAGTTAGGATAGAAATTGAGCCATACATGATTTGCAAGGACTCTATCCAGCTTCCTGAGGATATGCCCAAAAACTCTAGAATTGTGCCAGGTGAAAAGAAAGCCACCGTATCTGAGATCCTCCAAACCAGCTTCGAAAAGAGTATCATTTAAATCATCCATATGGGAAGGCCAATCAGAGCTACCACCCTTCCTCTCATGTCGATAGCGGATAGCATTAAAATCCCCCAAAATGATCCAAGGTAAATGGGCAAAGAGGTTAGCATGATCCTTCAAACTCCTCCAGAGAAGCCTACGGGCTGAGACATCGTTTGAGCCATACACAACGAAGCAGCAAATTTATCTCCCGAGCTGCAGACAGAGAAGGAGATATGGATGACTTGATCAAGCACCATCAAGCTTTAGCCTGACCGAATCCATAATCTTTATAACAATTCCTTTTTCGGTGAGAGGTGCTCGCCCATGCATGCGATAGTTCCTTTCATTCCAAATGAAGTACACAGTAGCTCCAAAAGCAAGTCTGCTGACACAGGAGAGGAGAGAAGACCCTTTGAGTTTCCTACTAATCCACGGCCTCAATCTCTCCCAAGTAGAAGGATATTGCGCTAAACCACAGATAATCGCAATGGACTGCCAAATCCGAGCGGAAAAGGGGCAGCTAAAGAACAGATGACCATGGTCCTCAGAACGACCTTGACATAAAGAACAAGTCATGTGACCAAGAATGCCAAAAGATAGCAGACGATCCTGAGTAGAGAGTCTACCTTTAATAGCTAACCATAAAATGAAGGAGTGCCTAGGAACATGAAACTTAAACCAAACCAAATGAGCCCAGTAGACCCGCTGGGAAGGAGACCGGAGAGCATTCCAAGCTCTTTTGATAGAGAATCCAGAAGACCCATCCCATAAAGTCTTATCCTGACGACTGCAATCAGGGAAGGAAGTGAACAGGATTCGCCTTTCAGATTGATCAAATCAATAGAATTCGCAGCAGGCCACATCCAAGTTCCAGAAGAGATAATAGCACTAACCTTTGCATCTTTGGAAAGACCCGAGTCAGTAATAACTCTAGCGTGGGGAGAGGAACAGATAGGACCCTGGGGTCTCCATGAGTCAAACCATAGGGAGGTATTATCGCCATTCCCCACGTCAACAGAGATGAAACTCTTCACTCTTCCCCGCATCTTGAGGATTTTCCTCCAAGTCCAAGAGCAGCACCATGGAGCCTTAGCCACCCAGAAGTGTTCCTTGTGCAGTAGATTTAACTTCACCCATGCAGCCCATAAGGAGGTAGGACTTGGTTGACATAATAACCATATGAGCCGAGACAAGGAGGCAGCATTCCAGTCACGGATCTTCTTAATTCCCAGCCCACCTTCATCCTTCGGAATAGATAAATCAGCCCAAGAGACTTTGGCTCCATGACGATTTAAGGAAACGCCATTCCAAAGAAAAGCCGAAAGGATACTTTCAATCTCTTTGGTGGCCTTTGCAGGAAGAATAAACTGGGCACTCCAGTAAGACTGGATGCTAAATAGGACAGATTGAATAAGCTGTAATCTGCCAGCATAGGAAAGAAAGCGATTTGTCCAAACCTTAATCCTCCCCAAAATACGATCAACTAAGGCATGACAGTCAGAAGCTTTGAGCCGAGTGGAGATGAGAGGAACACCCAGGTATTTGATTGGGAGAGAGCCAATAGAGACACCCAAATAGGATGCAATGTCCTGCTGCAAATGAACCGAAGCACCGGAGAAGAACACAGAGCATTTGGACAAGTTTGGAGTAAGGCCAGATAGAGAAGAGAAGTATCAAGAGCATCTTTGATCACCTTAATAGAATTCAGCTCACCCCGACAGAAAACCATCAAATCATCCGCAAAGCATAAATGAGATAGTTTGGATTTCCGACACCTCCAGTGAAACTTGAAAGAGGAGGAAGCTTGGATTTTCCGGTCAAGGATCCGAGAGAAAATATCCATGCATATAACAAATAAATAAGGAGATATAGGGTCCCCTTGACGAAGGCCTTTCTTCCCATCAAAGAAACCGTTGAGTTCACCATTAATGGCCACAGAGAACTTTGCAGAAGAGACGCAGGAACTGATCCAACTTATGAAGACTGGAGGAAAACAAAGAAGCTGGAGGGAATCCCACAGGAAGTCCCATCTAACAGAATCGAAGGCCTTCATTAGATCAATCTTTAGGGCACAGTTTGAAGAGGAGGAGGGAAGGTGGTAACCTCGGACCAGCTCCTGAGCTAACAAAATGTTGTCGCCAATGTGTCTTCCTTTAACAAAAGCAGACGGAGCATCATTAATAAACGATGGCAGGACGTGCTTCAGCCGATTAGCAAGGAGCTTAGAGATGCATTTATACACAGTATTGCAACAGGATATCGGCCTGAAGTCCTTCAATCTTGAAGCATTTGGGATCTTAGGGATGAGAGCAATAATCGTGCAATTGACCTCCTTGAGAAGAAAACCATTAGAGAAAAATTCCTTGATAGCTGTAGTGAAGTCAGATCCAACAATGTGCCAGGATTTCTGGAAAAAGAAGGCATTAAAACCCATCCGGTCCTGGAGCTTTGTTTGGGTGAAGGCTAAACAGAGCATCTTTGATATCATTCTCCGTAAATTCGCAGCATAAATACCTTGATTGCTCAGGAGATAAAACGCAGTCAACATACCCTGAGAGCTCATCTCTTCCGCAGCATCCGGTGCTACTGTTCGAACCAAGGAGCTGGCTGAAGAAGCTGACAACCTCTTGGGCAATCTGGTCCTTCTCCCGGATCCATTCACGTCCTTCTGGATGCAGTTGATCTTGTTTACATTGATTCGGCCCTTAACAGAATTGAAGAAGAAGGAAGAGCATTGGTCCCCCTCTTTCAACAATTGGATCCTACTTCGCTGCCTAGCATAGCTCTCCTTTCCTTTGCAAGCAAGATGGAGCCGATTAACACAAGCAATTTCCTTCTCCAGGATATCCTTTCCGTTGTTGCCCGCCGCGATAGATGATTGCAGACCAGCAAGCTCGGATCGGAGATGGGCAAGGTCACCGTTGATAAGAGCGTTCTTGCGCCTACTAAGATCTCTCAAGGCTGATTTAACAAGTTTAAGCTTACTATAAAGTTTAAACATGGCATGACCACTAACCTGGGAGTCCCAAATCTTCTCAACCAAAGGGAAAAATTCTTCAAATTCAGTCCAGAAGTTGAAGAATTTAAAAGGAGATTTGAACCGGGGAAGAGAAATCCCAAGCTTAACCACAATCGGCGAGTGATCAGACAGCCCAAAGGGAAGGAACTCCGCATACGATTGAGCAAACGAATGGATCCACAAAGGGTTGACGAGAGCTCTGTCCAGCTTCCGCAAGATGTGCCCGTTCACTCGATATTGAACTTAATTCCGATTTGATCAAAGTTTAGTCAAATCCGATCTTGGAGCAATGTTAAATATTTGATTTATTCCAGGTTTGATTTGAGTTTAATCAACCCTTATCTTAGAGCAATGCTTTAAATTGAACTTGTTTGGGGTTTGATCGAAGTTTGATTGAATTCGATCCAACAGTATAATCCAGATTGGACTTGATTCTGGTTTGATATAAGTTTGGTCCAACTCGATCCTCGAGCAATGCTCTCGATCTGACTTGATTCGGGTTTGATCTATATATTAATCCAACCTTTTCTTAGAGCAATGCTGCGAATTAGACTTGATTCATGTGGATATAATTTGATCTAACCTCGTCTTATTGCAATGCGATTGGACTTATTTTGGAATTTGATCTAAGTTTGGCTCGACCCGATCTTGGAGCATCACTTCCAATTGGACTTGACTCAGGTTTGATCTAAGTTTGATCCAATCCTAACTTAGAGCAACATTTCCAATTCAAATTGATTTAGCCCTGTTTTGGCCCGATCTTTTAGCAACGCTCTATATTGAATTTCATTTAGCTTGATGTAGGTTAGATCTAGTCCAATCATGGAGTAATGCTTCGATTGAACTTGATTTTAGTTTGATTTAAAGCATTGCTCTAGATCAAACTTGATTCGGGTTTGATTTAAGTTTCATTAACCCAATCCTAAAGCAACATTCAGGATTGGAGTTGATTGAAAAGAGATCAAAGTTTGATCTAGGCTGATCATATTATAATGTTTTAGATTGAAATTGATTCGGGTTTGATCTTATTTGATCTAAACTAATCATGGAGTGACACTCCAAATTTAACTCGATTCGGGTTTGATCTGACTTGATCTTGGAACAATGCTCCTAATTTAACTTGATTCCGGTTCGATCATAGTTTGATCTAACTAGATATCGAAGCAATGCTTCATATTATGCTTAATTTGGGCTCCATCTGGTTTAAACTAACCCAATCTTGAAGCAACACTCTAAAATAGACTCGATTTAGGTTTGTTGGGTTTGATCTATATATTAATCCAACCTATTCTTAGAGCAATGCTGCGAATTAGACTTGATTCATATGGATCTAATTTGATCTAACTTGGTCTTGTTGCAATGCTTTGGATTGGAGTTATTTTGGAATTTGATCTAAGTTTGGTTTGACCCGATCTTGGAGCATCACTTCCAATTGGACTTGACTCAGGTTTGATCTAAGTTTGATCCAATCCGAACTTAGAGCAACATTCCCAATTCAAATTAATTTAGCCTTGATTTGGCTCGATCTTGTAGCAACGCTGCAGTTTGAACTTCATTTAGCTTGATGTAGGTTAGATCTAGTCCAATCATGGAGTAATGCTTCGATTGAACTTGATTTTAGTTTGATTTAAAGCAATGCTCTAGATCGAACTTGATTCGGGTTTGATTTAAGTTTCATTAACCAATCCTGAAGCAACATTCATGATTGGTTGGGAACGGCGAGAGTACCTCACTGTGGTTTGATCCCTGGAGACCTCAAGGCCCTATCTGTACCTCTCCTCATGCTAGAGTTATTTATGACTCGGGCCTCACCGCTGATGCAAAGGTTAGTGCTATTATCGCTTCTGACTATTGGTTGTGGCCTCCTGCTGATTCTTATGAGCTGATTAGTCTCAGAGAGGAATCTAGTTCTCTTCTTTTGCCCAACTGTTCTCATATTGATAAAGTGGAGTGGGACGGCTCCTTGGACTTCTCAATCAAAAAAGCTTGGAATGTCATCAGATCTCCTTCTAACCGAGTGCCTTGGGCTCACTTGGTTTGGTTCAAGCATCATGTCCCTCGGCACTCATTTATCCTCTGGCTTGCAATCCGTGGGAGGCTACCTTCTCAGGACCGGCTTTTATCATTCGGGTTGATTTGTCATATGAAGTGTGTTCTATGTCATGATGATGTGGAAGATCACAACCACCTCTTCTTTGATTCCCATTCTCTTCTCGGGTTTGGACTGCTATTGCTTGTAAGTGCGATCTTTTGCCTTATCCTTATTCTTGGGAGACCCTGTGGCCGAGGCTGTGCTGTGATATAAAAGGATCTTCGCTTTTGCCCACTATTAGGAAGCTTGCCTTGGGAGCTACAATCTTTCATATGGATGGAAAGAAACTCTCGCAAGCATGGCCGTATACTTCATAATGAGCGAGGAATCGTCACTTCAATCATGGACTCTATCAGGCAAAAGTTGGATGGCTTAATTTCCTTTTAATCATGTAAATCTGCATCTGATTCAAAAATGGCAACTATCCGATACCCTTCTCGATGACATCTAGATGCTGGGGGATATTTTGATGTTGTCTTTCTTAGCTTTCATCTCGTGTGAGATGTCTTCACCTGTTGTTTAGGTTTCTTCTGTTCTTACTTGTCTTATCCGGGGTATGCCCCGTTTTCTTGTACTTATCTCTCCTTTACTTATAATTCATACTTCACTTTTCAAAAAAAAAAAAAAAAACAATCATGATTGGAGTTGATTGAAAAGAGATCAAAGTTTGATCTAGGCTGACCATATTATAATGTTTAGATTGAAATTGATTCGGGTTTGATCTTATTGGATCTAAACTAATCATGGAGTGACACTTCAAATTGAACTCGATTTGGGTTTGATCTGACTTGATCTTGGAACAACGCTCCTAATTTAACTTGATTTCGGTTCGATCATAGTTTGATCTAACTTGATCTCGAAGCAATGCTTCATATTATACTTAATTTGGGCTCCATCTTGGTTTAAACTTACCCAATCTTGAAGCAACACTCTAAAATAGACACGATTTAGGTTTGTTTGGTTTGATGTTTATATTAATCCAACCTATTCTTAGTGCAATGCTTTTTTTTGAAAGTTAAATGGGGTGAATTGTATTGATTAGCTGTAATAGGTACAAGAGATCGGGACAAGCCCGAAGAGAGGTAGAGACCTCAAAAGAAAGTCAGACCTCAAAGAAAATCATAGGAATACATCCAGCAAGAGGTAGAGACCTCATAAGAACATCAGACCGGATTTCATCCAGAACCTAACAAAAGAACTCATAAGATGAGCTACGAAGGAGATCAGCACAGGAGAGAAGGGGAAAACTGCCACCTATCAATCAATTGGAGATTTGCAGTATTTCTGGGGAACTTTGCACCATCAAGCTTTAGCCTGACTGAATCCATAATCTTGATAACAATACCTTTTCGGTGAGAGGTGGTCGCCCATGCATGCGATAGTTCCTTTCATTCCAAATGAAGTACACAGTAGCTCCAAAAGCAAGTCTACTGACACAGGAGAGGAGAGAAGACCCTTTGAGTTTCCTACTAATCCACAGCCTCAATCTCTCCCAAGTAGAAGGATAGTGCGCTAAACCACAGATAGTCGCAATGGACTGCCAAACCCGAGCGGAAAAGGGGCAGCTAAAGAATAGATGACCATGGTCCTCAGAACGACCTTGACATAAAGAACAAGTCATGTGACCGAGAATGCCAAAAGATAGCGATCCTGAGTAGAGAGTCTACCTTTAATAGCTAACCATAAAATGAAGGAGTGCCTGGGAACATGAAACTTAAACCAAACCAAATGAGCCCAGTAGACCCGCTGGGAAGGAGACTGGAGAGTATTCCAAACTCTTTTGATAGAGAATCCAGAAGACCCATCCCATAAAGTCTTATCCTGACGACTGCAATCAGGAGAAGGAAGTGAACAGGATTCGCCTTTCAGATTGATCAAATCAATAGAATTTGCAGCAGGCCACATCCAGGTTCCAGAAGAGATAATAGCACTAACCTTTGCATCTTTGGAAAGACCCGAGTTAGTAATAACTCTAGCGTGGGAAGAGGAACAGATAGGATCCTGGGGTCTCCAAGAGTCAAACCATAGGGAGGTATTATCGCCATTCCCCACGTCAACAGAGATGAAACTCTTCACTCTTCCCCGCATCTTGAGGATTTTCCTCCAAGTCCAAGAGCAGCTCCATGGAACCTTAGCCACCCAGAAGTGTTCCTTGTGCAGCAGATTTAACTTCACCCATGCAGCCCATAAGGAGGAAGGACTTGGTTGACATAATAACCAAATGAGCCGAGACAAGGAAGCAGCATTCCAGTCACGGACCTTCTTAATTCCCAGCCCACCTTCATCCTTCGGAGTAGATAAATCAGCCCAAGAGACTTTGGCTCCATGACGATTTAAGGAAACACCATTCCAAAGAAAAGCCGAAAGGATACTTTCAATCTCTTTGGTGACCTTTGCAGGAAGAATAAACTGGGCACTCCAGTAAGACTGGATGCTAAATAGGATAGATTGAATAAGCTGTAATCTGCCAGCATAGGAAAGAAAGCGATTTGTCCAAACCTTAATCCTCCCCAAAATACGATCAACTAAGGCATGACAGTCAGAAGCTTTGAGCCGGGTGGAGATGAGAGGAACACCCAGTATTTGATTGGGAGAGAGCCAATAGAGGCACCCAAATAGGATGCAATGTCCTGCTGCAAATGAACCGAAGCACCGGAGATGAACACAGAGCATTTGGACAAGTTTGGAGTAAGGCCAGATAGAGAAGAGAAGGTATCAAGAGCATCTTTGATCACCTTAATAGAATTCAGCTCACCCCGACAGAAAACCATCAAATCATCCGCAAAGCATAAATGAGATAGTTTGGATTTCCGACACCTCCAGTGAAACTTGAAAGAGGAGGAAGCTTGGATTTTCCATTGAGATATTCTACATCTGGATGCAAATCAGTCTGCTGATCCTGAGGGTTCCGATTATGCTCCTAGGGTTGATCCATTGAGTCATGCGGCCTTGCCGTCTCTTAAGAGTTCAACCTCTTATTCTGATTGTGCTCCAAATGTTGTTTCATCGGATCCTGCTGATCTCTCTTTGGTATCAAAAGATCAGAAGGGGATCTCTGCTGCACCTAATGCGGTAGGCTCCTCATGCTCTTTGGAGGACTCCTCCACTATTGGCTGCGAGGACACTTCTCCTCTTTCATCCCCATCATGCACACCGCTTCTTGCAAGGAAACTCATCATGGTTGACGAAGTGGATAGAAAACAGGGCAAGAAGAAGAAGGGAAAACAGAGGTCCGGGAGCTCTAGCCACTCCAGGGGTAACTCCTCCTTGCATTCCTAATGCTTAAACTATCTTCTTGGTTCAGTCGGGGTCTTATTGATCTTGCAAACGATACGGAAGATTACTTCTTGGTCTCTTCTCAATATCTCACTTGTATAGCTCTCTTTGAATCAAAGTTAAGATTGCATCAAAGCTAAGGATTTTAGGAGCTTGTTCCATGGATGTTTTTGGTGCTATCTGTTTTGAAGATGTGATCTGGTTTCAACTTGATTCCCTTCCTCCTTGGCATGGAAAGGAAGGTTCGGTTAAGCTCCTCCCTCAATCAAATGTTCAGCAATCTCATCGTTCATTGGCCATTTCTCTTGCTGTTAATGGATTGATCTCCTCTACCAATTCATATGAATATGCTACAGTATTTTACGACCCGTTATTTGACGATCCGATTACATTTGCTACAGTAGCTACAGTAGCTACAGTATTTCCGACCCGTTATTTGACGATCCGATTACATTTGCTACAGTAGCTAGTAGCTACAGCTACAGTATCCGATTGCAGCAGCTGTGGATCCTTAGTCCAAGACATCTCGATCCGATTAGAACAGTAGTCGGGGATTCGTTTGGACTTGACGATCCGACTGGTGATGGAGCTAGTGACGTTAGCTTCTAATGACGATCCGACTGCTACAGGAACTTGTGATCCGAATTTTGACGATCCGAATGTATTGACTGTTCCGAAAGCCAGTTCCCCTGTTTCCTCTGTTCGGGACTCTTTCCTTTCTGCATTGCCACCTTGTGAGGCCTCGTCTCCCTCCTCGTCTCCATCTAGCACTCCTCTATTGGCTAGGAGGCTTATTATGATTGATGAAGTTGAAAGGAAAGCTAGGCAGGAAGAAGAAGGATAAGAAGAAGATTCATTGCTCTGGTAACTCCAGAGGGAAGCTCTACAAGAATTCCAAATGATTAAGATTGCTTCATGGAATATCGGGGTCTAAATGATCCCTCAAAGCACTCGGAGATCCGTCACTTTGTTCATTCCCAGAATCTCTCCTGTATCGGCCTTCTTGAGACAAAGATCAAGGAATGTAATAAAGAGAAATTTCAATCCTACTTGATCAAAGGCTGGAACTGTTTTAACAGCTACGATGGTGATAACTCCGGAAGGATTTGGATTTGGTGGAACCCAAAAATCCTTCATGCTGAGGTTGTTTCCATGCATGATCAGATCATTCACCTCTCTATTACTATTCGGGATAGTGGTGTTAAATTCATTGCCTCTTTTGCTTATGGAGCTTCTGATGCTACGTCCAGGAAGCAGCTTTGGGCCATTTTGAATAACCAATCAAAGTCTTTCTCTCATCTGCCATGGATTATTCTGGGGGATTTTAATGCAATCCGGTATAGGCATGAAAGGAAAGGAGGGAGTTGCGATTGGCCCAGCTTTATGAATGATCTAAATGATGTACTATTTGAAGCCGGTTTGGATGATCTGAGATTTGGAGGCCCTCTTTTCACTTGGCACAACTCTAGAGTGAACGGGCACATCTTGCGGAAGCTTGACAGAGCTCTTGTCAACCATTTGTGGATTCGTTCCTTTGCTCAATCTTTTGCTGAGTTCCATCCCTTTGGACTGTCTGATCACTCGCCGATTGTGGTTAAGCTTGGTATTTCTCTTCCACGGATCAAATCTCCGTTTAAATTCTTCAATTTCTGGAGTGAATTTGAAGAATTTTTCCCTTTGGTTGAGAAGATTTGGGACTCCCAGGTTAGTGGTCATGCCATGTTCAAACTTTATAGCAAGCTTAAACTTGTCAAATCTGCCTTGAGAGATCTTAGTAGGCACAAGAACGCTCTTATCAACGGGGACCTTGCTCATCTTCGTTCCGAGCTTGCTGGTTTGCAATCCTCCATCGCGGCAGGCAACAACGGAACTGATAACCTGGAGAAGGAAATTGCTTGTGCTAATCAG